>PVIC010012061.1:0-40363 GCA_004025085.1 Thryonomys swinderianus
GAACTCAGCAATCCTCCTGTCTCTGCCTCCCGAGTGCTGGGATGACAGGCATGAGCCACCACACCCGGTGCAAGGAGGAACATTTTTGAAACTTTAAATTCATATTTCTATCATGTTTCAAGAAGAAAAATAACAGAAAAGTCCAACACTGTACAAGAAAATGAGAGAGCATGTTTTTAACCTGTAGGAGTTAAATCTTCCTAAGTAATTAACTAATTATATACTTATTTAATGTGTTACCATATATTTAGCATTATATATGCTATGATAATATATATTTAATAATATAATGCACATTATTATAAAATAAAAATTATATTAGTATAATTATAAAATTAACATAAATATGACTGTATTGAAACAATATAACATAAGCCATCATGAAACTCCTTGTATTCAAAGGGAATGTGGTAGGGGAAAGTAATGAGGGGGAAGAATAAATATGATCTGAAAAGAAAAAGCACATGCATATAGGGGGTGGGGGATTGTGGGTAGGTAGGCCTATGGGTAAAAATGAGAATTAACTCATTTCATATACTTGTACAAATTCCCCAATTTTGAGTGCAATTGTGAGCAGTATATAAAATGTACCAATAAGCCAGGCATGGTGGCTCACACCTGTCATCCCAGCACTCGGGAGGCAGAGACAGGAGGATTGCTGAGTTCGAGGCTTGCCTGAACTACATAGTGCGCTCAGGGCCAGCCTGAACTACAAAGCGAGACCCTGTCTCAAAAAAAAAAAGTACCAATAAATAATTAAAAAATCTCAAACTCTCAATGGAAGTTAAATGGCTTAGAAACCAAAGAAGACCTTCTGAGCGACTATTTTTAAATTTGTTTTTTTTTCTTTATTGAGTTTATTGATACAGTCTGGTCATGTTCATCATTGAGAATTTGTACTGTACATGTCTTCATTCTTATTTTTTCCATCCCCCTGCCCTCTGTTAACCCTTCCATCCCCCACATACATAGGCTTTGTTTCCGTTTTTCATTTAACTGTCACTTTTTTTTCCCTTTTCAGCTTTCCCATCTACCCTTACTTCCCCCTTCCCCTTTCAGTGCTTTCCTCTTCTGTCCCAACGCGCATCATACATTCTGAAGTCCATGTACACCTTCAATTTCTCATGCTGGAGAATGATATGGTTCACACATCTTTCTGACAGTCATTCCCTTAATATGGCTCCATGCCAGGTGCAGGACCTGCCTTTCCCCAAGCCCCCTCCATGTGCCCTGCTCAGAGCCTTCACTGCACTCCTGGCTGCGCTGATCGCTCCCCTGACCTGGCCTCCGCTCAAATGCTAACTCTTGTCTCATTCCAAGGTCTGTTTACCCGAAACTGTCTGACCCTGTCATAGCTTTTGGTGCTTCCTGAATTGATGTGTAACATCTATAATTTTTCGTTGAATAAATAAGACTCAAAGGTTATAATAAAATTTTCCCGTGTTTCACTTCTGGCATTGCCTCTTTTCAGGTTTTCAGAAGTTTTCTGGTAAATTTAGTCACAAAAAGTCTCTGTTTGGTAGTTAAAATATTCATTCCATAATCATCACACCTTCCAAATTCATATAAAGTGAAAATGTCTCTGCTACATGCCTTCCACACTGGGCTTTCTCAGAAGGGAGCCCATGCCATGGAAGGGGGTGAGGCTACCCCTGGCATCCCACCTGGAGTCCCTTCTTCCCACCCTGCCCTGGTGCTTGGGCTCCATGAGGACTGAGTTGTCCATAATGCCACAGCAGCACGAAGGTTCTGTGGGCACCAGCACTGTCATGGGTTGTTATTTTCCAGGAGCTTAAAGTGAATATTCTCTTACAAAGGACACTTGTAAGTTCAGGGAGATTCTCCTTTGTAGATGCCCCTCACTTGGGGCTGTCTTACAGGTGTCCTCAGAAAGCAGGGATGTAACCTTAGTGAGGGTCACTTTCTACTTCCATATTGGTCCATAGGTGTCTTTCAGGAGAGTTCTGGACTATAGTTTAATACTTTGTCTTTTATTGTGGAATAGAACACAAAGAAATAGAGGCATAGATGATATTATGAAGTTCAATGAGCAGTTATGAAACAAATATAGTCCTTCCTTCTAGTGAAGTCAGTGGTGCAGTCTCCCTCTGGGCCCTGAGCTAAGGGTGGGCTTTTCCAGCCCAGGTCATCCCTCCCACCATGTTCTAAGCTCAAACTGTTACAAAGTTGATACTTGTGAGCATTAAATGAATAAAGAGTTGAATGAATGAATGAATAGCTAATAAAATTATTATATAGAGGATAAGTTAGTCTTTGGCAATTAAAACCATGAAGTATGAAGTCTGCTCAATGAAATTAAGAAGTACAAACTATTCTTATAGGGGAAGACAAAGTAGAATATAAAATTTGAACATAATGCATAGGAACACACAGGCCTACATACAGATACTACATATATCCATGTAAGTATATATGTGTGTATGAGTATGTTAATTGACTGGAAAGAAATGTATGTAGATATTCATATATAAACTATTGTTTCTGTGTTTGGATTGGGGAATGATAATTTTCTTTTTGTAAGTATATTTTAAAAATCCTTCTCTATTTAAAAATTCTGGTCTTATGATCAGAACACGTTTCAAGAATGAAAACAGGGAAAAGAAATGAAGGAAGGAAGGAACGACAAACTGAAGTCCTAAGATGTTCTTCCAGGTCTCCAGTTGGAGAGTCCCTGGGGATCTAACGCCGAAATAGACCTGGTCTAGATACTCTCTCCATTTAGCAAGCCAGGGTGTCTCTGACTGGCAGGAAGTCTGATCACATGAAACACCTGGATCAAAACAGGGTTATGTTAACAATCTGGTTGCACTGAAAAATTTTCCTAAAAAAACACTTAGGGATGTGAAGAAGACAATTTGGAAAAAAACCTGATGGAAGATATGATACTCTAATTTTCTCCTGGACTAACTTATAAGTGGAATGAACAGAAAACTCTTTAGAGTGCTGAATTGATGTTTTCTTTACCTCAAAGAAGGACACTACCTTAAATGAAAAGCAACATTCCTTAAGCACCTCTTCTGTAGGAGGCACTGCATGCCAAAGGCATGAAGAGGGGAATTATGTCAAACCCTCCCCACCTGTAGCACATGACCTGATCAGAGAAACTAACCACACTAGACATAGTGCAATAACAAAAAATATACCCTGTAGAAATGGAGAGGGAAAGTGGTACTTCTTTTCTTTTCTTTCTTGCTTGCTTACTTGTTTTTCTTTTTCTTTTCTTTTCTTTTTTTTTTTTTTTTGAGACAGGGTCTCACTTTGTAGATCAGGCTGGCCCTGAGCTCACTATGTAGCCCAGGCAATCCTAGAAATCAGCAATCCTCCTGCCTCTGCCTCCTGACTGCTGGGATGACAGGCATGGTCCACCACACCTGGCATTGGGGTGTGTGGTACTGATTGCCAGTGATAATGATGACTCACACCCAGTATTGTTGTATGTGGTTACCGGGATTGCACCAGGGACCTTGAGCTTTCTAGGCAGACACCAGAACCACTGAGCTGAATCTCCAGTCAGGGAAAATGATACTTTGAAGACAGTGGGGGGCTGCTTGCTTTTGAAGGATTGACTGCTCTGCACAAAGGCAATGACTTTCTGAAAAGAAAACAGTATCTGCAGTGTGCCAAGATGTTGTCACATATCTGACTGTTATTCTGAAATACATTAAAATGTAATATTTATTTTTATCACTAAAGTTTGTTTGTAAGGGTCACATATGAAACTGAAGTAGTAAAAATAAAACTGGCAAGACTTTCTTATAATTCATTATGCCACTTACACAGAGCAGCAAGAAAATAAGATAGGTGTAGTATCAGAAATGTATCATGTGTACTTTATATGGACATATAAAATGTACAAATGTATGAGAATTACTGCTAGTTATACTGCTATACGAAATGACTCAGAGAACAAACAGGACGTTTTAATTTTATCAATATTTTATGCTTGCATTTCCAACTATAATGTTTTATTTACCTAATGAAATATAAACAATAACATAAACTTACAAGGAAATAGTTTTAAAGATAAAAACAAGTTTAAACAAGAATTCTGATCGTGTCAGGTATCAGATACTTGTCTCAGGCCAGTTGGTCCGGGAATTTCCATTAGTGCGCAAGGCCGCCTTGCTCTCTGGCCTCGGGCAGGCTCTCTGAAGTGCCCTGTGCTGGGACAGCGAGTGGATCCTTGGGAGGTCTGAGACTGACTTCACCCTTTGAGCACGTTGTAGTTTGATTTCCAAGTGCATCAGTGTTTTTGTGGGGTGTTTTCCCTTTCTTGGCTCAAACGAGACACCCTTTAGCTTGCCATGGAGATCTCACATCCTCCTCCTCCTCCTCTTCCTATCTCGTAATTCCACTTTTTAGCTCATGATTCCATGTTTGCTGCCTTCTCATGTCAACCCTGTTTTCCCTCAAAATCTGTCATTTCCTGGGATCAGTGTGGTCTCTTGCTGTCCTCACATCCTTTAAAGTTGATGACATTTTGTGTCTGTGACAAACTTGATTTTTTTTTTTTTTTTTTTGAGACAGGGTCTCGCTTTGTAGTTCAGGCCGGCCCAGAGCTCATTATGTAGCCCAGGCAAGCCTTGAACTCAGCAATCTGCCTGTCTCTGCCTCCTGAGTGCTGGGACCATGCCCGGTGACAAATTTGATTTTAAATTATTATAATTACAAAGCATACAGATCTGTGTGCAGCATACTGTACAGGCTCACATTTTGGAAGGATTAAATCAAGCTGATTAGTATATCTTTTAAAAATAACAGTGATATTTATTATTTTTAAATTTAATTTAATTATATCTTAATTTTTGTGAGAACAGAAAAAATTTACTCCTTTGCAACTTTCAAGTGAACAACGCATTGTTATTGATTACAGTTACCACATCATCTAATGGGTGTCTTCAGTTAATACTTCCTCTCTGCCCCACTCGGATTTTGTACCTTTTGACCACCATCTTTGCTGGCCTCCAACCCTGTCTGGCCATATTACCCAGCTCTTTGCTTCTAAGAGTTCAAGTTTCATGGACCGCACACAAAGGATCACAAAGCCTTTGTCATCTGGGTCTGATTTAGTTCAGCTAACATGACATTTTCCAGATTCCTCCATATTGTCATAATGACAGGATGTCCTTCTTTGTGAAGGTCAAATAGTATTCCATTGTGTACATATCAGATGATCTGTATTTGTCCACCGGATGGGCAGTTGGGTTGCCTCCACATCTTCACTCCAGTGAACAATAGTGCAACAAACATGAAGTGCAGGTATCTCTTTGATGTATTGATACATTTCTTGCATAAAGCCTCAGAAGTGGAGTTGCTGAGTCATACAATATTAAAAAATGTGCTTATCATCACAGGCTCATAACACAGTATTATTCACTATCTAACGAGTGGTCAATATATATTTGAACTATTGGCCCACAAGTAAATACTGTGAGTCAATTTACTGAAATGTTACTCAAATAGTGAAGGTTCTGGAAACCAAAGAAAATTAGAAGAGAGCGTCAAAAAGTGAGGAGAGAACCTGCTGTAATGAAAGTAGTACTTTTGTTATTCCAGTGAGCTAGAAGTGAGGCAGTGGGAGTGAAACTGTCACATCAGTCAGAGTGGGAAACGGACTGAATAGCCCTCTATGGCTTTCAGTTCTAGCTTTATAGTGAGGCCTAGGTTCAATCTGTTTATCTCTCATAATCTCAAATTAATCTGGATTTGAATAAAAATATATTTGCATTTGATAAGTGTTTGAAGCAGCAACATTGAAAAATCACTGCATAGTGATCCAGTCAAATTTTATGCTGAGATTAGAAGTTGGTGTCATCATCAGTACACTTTCAAGTAGATTAGTATGCATGGTTGTTTAAAAAAGCACAGAAATGTGTAAATAGAAAATATCAAACTTGGTAAGAAATGGCTGATAGCTTATTTCACATAAACAAAGCTGCACTGCAAAATACTGAAGTCCTAACTACACTGGAATCAAACAATAAATAGTAAAACAGATGAGGATTTGAGAAAGTATATGTGATAAGAGAGGTGGGGAAGTAACTACTAACTTCATTTACAGATATTCTCATAAAGTGTTTCAAGGTAGTTTGAAAAATTGACAAAGGACAATCTCCATAAAAACATTTAGTTTGCATTTATTGCAGATAATGTATTATGCAGTATTAACTCACATGATCTTTTCTTTCTCCTAAAATTGAAAAGCCAACATTTGCACTAAAGCAAATGCTACCTAACTGTGGATTGTGGATTCTAGGGACATTTGTGAACAGGAACTCATATGGATTTGTGTTCTACTATGGCTTGTAAAATCATAGTGTAGATAAAGTGATCTATTCTGTTAAAAGAAAAAATGAGCTCTTTGTGAAAGCATTGAAAATCTCAAGATTTTCTGCAATTCTGCCTTAATTCAAGTCTACATCTGAAAGGTTACAGATCAGATTGGCACTTCTTATTGTGCCATGGGGGGGGATCCTGGGCCCATAAAGTGGCACTTTGTGATACTTGGTTCTAAATGTGTCTCAGAAAGGAAAGAGTCTAACACATGGTGACCAGGTAGTAGATATATATTGAATGAGTCACCATTAGAATTAATCTACTGTTAAAGGGTATTCCTTGTTTTAAAAATGTCTGTAGATGAAACTCTATTACAATAGACATGTTACATTATGAAGTTTCAAACTCTTTTTTTAATTGAATTCTTTATTAGTACAATTTATATACATCTCACAATCACATATAACATTGGGGAATTTGTACCAGTATATGACACAAGTTAATTCTCATTTTCACCCATATCCCTACCCACGCACACCTCCCCACCCCCTTTATACATACTCTTTTATTTTCTTTCTGAATCATATTTATTCCTTCCCCTCATTACATTCCCATACCAAATTTCCTATGGAAATTTCCCACTCTAAAAAAGCTGTCATACTTTATAGAGTTCATTTGCATCTACAGGTGTTCATGTCAAAGAGAAGATCTGGTATTTGCCTATCTGTGATCTATTTATTTCACTTATTAGTATATCCTCCAGGTGTATCCATTTGCACATAAATGAATCGATCTTATCATTCTTTATGGCAGAATAATACTCCATTTTATATAAAAAAACACAACTTCTTTATCCAGTCTCCAGTTGATGGGCATTTGGGTTGTTTCCAAGATTGAGCTATCACGAACTGAGCTGCTATGAACAAGGGTGTACATCTGTCTTTCCAATATGATTTTTAAAATTCTTTTGGGTATATTCCTAGCAGGGGGATAGCAGGGTCAAATGGGACCCCTAGTCCTAGTTTTCTGAGGAATCTCCACACGGATCTCCACAATGGTTGCACAAGTCTGCAATCCCACCAATAGTGGAGAAGTGTTCCTTTCTCCCCACAGCCATGCCAGCATTTATTGTTGGTTGATTTTGTGATAGCAGCCATTCTTTGTGGACTGAGATGAAATCTCAGTGTTGTTTTCATTTGCATCTCTTGAATGACCAGTGATGATGAGCATTTCTTCATATGGTTCTTGGTTGCTTTGACTTGTGCCTCTGAAAAGTATCTGTTCATTTCAGATGCCCATTTTTGAATTGGGTCTTTAAACTTGGGGAGGCTGATCTGTTTGAGTTCTTTATATATTGTAGATAATAGTCCTTTGCCTGATACACAGCTAGTAAAGATTTTTTCCCATGTTGCTGGTTGTCTTTTAGCAGTGCCAGTGACTTCTTTTGCTGTGCAGAAGCTTTTCAGTAGGATGAGATCCCATTTGTTGATTCTTTCTGCTAGTTCTTGTGCTAGGGAGGTTTTATTCATAAAGTCTCTGCCTAAGTCAATGTCTCCAAGAGTTTTACCTAATCTGATTTTCAGCAGGCTTATTGTTTCTGTTTTAATGTTTAAGTCTCATATCCATTATGAGTTTAGTTTTGTGTATGGTGAAAGAGATAGGTCTAGCTTTAGCTTTTGGCAAGTTAAAGCCCAATTTTTCCAGCAACATTTGTTAAAGAGGCTGTCTTTCTTCCATTGGGGATGTTTGGATCCTTTGTCAAAGATAAGGTGGCTTAGTGTATCTGGAGTTGTTTCTGGGTCTTCTAATCTATTCCACTGGTCCTTGGGTTTGTTACTTTGCCAGTACCATGTAGTTTTTATCACAGCAGCTTTATAGTAGAGTTTTAAATTGGGGATTGTAATACCCCCTGCCATGTCGTGGTTGCTTAGAATTGCTTTCACTATTCTAGGTTTCTTGTGGTTCCAGATGAATTTTTGTATTATTTTCTCTAGCTCTGTGAAGTATAGCATTGGATTTTCAATTGGAATTGCATTGTATCTGTTTAGTAGTTGTGGGAGAATAGCCATTTTGACCATGTTGGTTCTCCCTACCCAGGAACAAGGGATATCTTTCCACTTTCTGGTTTCCTTTTCTATCTCAATTTTCAGAGTCCTATAGTTTTCAGAGTAGAGGTTTTTCACTTCCTTTGTTAGGTTGATTCCTAAATATTTCATTTTTCTGGGTGCTACTGTGAAAGGGATTGCCTCCCCAATTTCTCTTTCAGTGAGTCTGTTGTTTGTGTAGACAAAGGCTGTTGATTTTTGAGCATTGACTCTGTATCCAGCAACACTACCAAATTTGGTAATTAAGTCTAGCAGTCTTTTGGTTCAGTTCATATCATCAGCAAATAATGACAGTTTAACTTTCCTTTCCTATCTTTATTCCTTTTATATCTTTGTCCTGCCTGATTGCTATGGCTAATGTTTCCAGCACTATATTGAACAAGAGTGGTGACAGTGGGCATCCTTGTCTCATCCCTGACCTTAGTGTAAAAAGTTTCATTTTTTGCCCATTGAGTATGATGCTGGCTGTTGGTTTCTCATAAATAGCTTGTATTAAATTGAGATAACGTCCATTGATTCCAATTCTCTGTAGGGTTTTGATCATAAATGGGTGTTGGATTTTGTCCAATACTTTTTCTCCATCTATTGAGATAATCATATGGTTTTTGTCCTTGAGTCTGTTAATATAGTGTATTACATTGATTGATTTATGTATGTTGAACCAACCTTGCATCCCTGGGATAAATCCGACTTGATCAGGGTGTATGATTTTCTTGATAACTCTCTGGATTCTGTTTGCCAGTATTTTATTGAGGATTTTTGCATCAATCTTCATTAGAGAGATTGGCCTGTAGTTTTCTTTTTTGGTGGGATCTTTCCCTACCTTTGGAATCCAGGGGATGGTTGCTTCAAGGAATGATTTGGGGAGTACTGCTTCCCTTTCGATTTCATTAAAGAGATTGAGAAGTACTGGTATTAACTCTTCTTTAAAAATATTGTAGAATTCACTGTGAAGCTTTCAGGACCAGGGCTTTTCTTTGTTGGTAGGTTTTTTATTACATTTTCAATTTCCCAGATTGATATAGGGTTGTTTAACATTTTTATATCCTCTTCATTCAGCTTTGGAAGTTCTTATGTGGCTAGGAATCTATCCATTTCTTCTAGATTTTCCATCTTCTTGGAGTATAGATTTTCAAAGTACATGTTTATGATACTTTGGACTTCCTCTGCGTCTGTGCTAATTTCCCCATTTTCGTTCCTTATAGCATGGATTTGTGCCTTTTCCTTCCTTTGTTTGATAAGGTTGGCTTAAGGGTCTGTCGATCTTATTTATCCTTTCAAAGAATCAACTCTTTGATTCATTGATTCTTTGTATTGTTCTCTTTTTCTCCATTGCATTAATTTCTGCTCTGATCCTTATAATTTCCTCTCTAGTATGTGCTTTTGGTTTGTTTTGCTCTTTTTCTAATTGTCTGAAGTTCATCATTAGATTGTTTATTTCAATTTGCTCTATTTTCTGAGTGTAGGCATTCAGTGCTATGAATCCCTTGCAGAACTGCTTTCCTTGTGTCCCATAAATTCCTGTACATTGTGCTGGGGTTGTCATTTAGCTGTAGAAACTGTTTAATTTCTTCTTTAATTTCTTTTTTGGCCCATTGGTTGGTTAACACCGTGTTCAATTTCCATGTGTTTGTAAGGATCTTTGAATGTCTTGTGCTATTCAGCTCCAGTTTCAAGGCACTATGGTCTGATAGTATGCAGGGGATAACTTCAATTCCTTTGCATTTACTTAAGCTTGTTCTGTGGACTAGAATGTGATTTGTTTTGGAGAATGATCCATGAGCAGCTGAGAAGAAGGTATATTCTCACTTTGTAGGGTGAAAAATTCTGTAGGCATCTAATAAGTCCATTTGCTCAAAAGTTTGATTTAGCTCAAGTATTTCCTTATTGATTCTTTTTCCAGGTGATCTGTCAATTTGTGACTGTGGAGTATTAAAGTCCCCTACTACTATTGTATTCATGGTTAACTGGCTTTTCATGTCCAGTAATGTTTGTTTTATATAGTTGGGTGCATTAGAGTTTGGTACATAAATATTTATGATTGTTATTTGTTTCTCTTGGATAGTTCCTGGTACAAGAATATAATGACCTTCTTTATCTCTTTTAATCAGTTTGGGTTTGAACTCTATTTTGTCTGCAAACAAGATAGCCACTCTGGCATTTTTGCAGTTTCCTGTCGCGTGGAGGATTGTTTTCCAACCTTTTATTTTCAGTGTATTGGTTTCCTTCCAATTTAGGTGTGTTTCCTGTATGCAGTAGATCATAAGATCTTGCTTCTTGATCCAGTTTGCTAGTCTGTGTCTTTTAATTGGCCCATTGAGTCCATTGACATTAATGGTTATGACTGATATGGACATATTCAGAGCTGCCATGTTTCCCTGTTCTTGGTTCTTTTCTTCTTTGCTTTTTCCCTTTTCTATTTAGTTTCTTATTTGCCCCAATGAATTCACTCTCCTGGGTCTTGTGGGTATGGAATTTTTTTTGTTTTTTTTTTCCAAGATGTTCTTTATGATGTTTTGGAGTGCAGGTTTCGTATTTGTGAAGTTTTTCAGGTGTTCTTTATCATGGAAGTATCTTATTTCTCCATCTATTCTGAAAGATAGTTTTGCAGGATACAACAGTCTAGGTTGGAGGTTGTTTTCCTGCAATGCTTGAAATACTTCTCTCCACACTCTCCTTGCACTGAGTGTTTGTGTTGAAAAGTCTGCTGTGATCCTAATGGGCTTCCCTTTGTAGGTGATTTTCTTCCTTTCTCTCACTGCTTTCAGTATTTCATTTTTTTGTTGTGCATCTGGAAACTTGATAATTATATGGCTGGGTGTAGATATTTTTATGTCACGGTGGTTTGGAGTCCTGTAGGCCTCATTTATCTGTATGTCTATTTCTTTTCCACTGAAGTTTTCTGTTGTTATCTCTGACAATAGCTTTTTTATGTCTTTTACACTGTCTCCTGCTTCCTCAGTGACTCCAATGAGTCTTATATTATTTTTCTTTGAGTCATCTAGTAGCTGTTGAATTGATTTCTCATAGTCCCTTCCTCTTTTCCATAGATTATATCCTTCCTGCTTGTTGGCTGCTATGCTGTCCTCTAGGTCTGAGATTCGGTTATCTCTTTCATTCATCCTACTTCGCAAGCTTTTTTTCTCCTTCATCATTCCCTGGAGCTCTGCTTGAAGCTGTTTAAAAGGTTCCATTGCTTCTGCTATCTTGGATTCTATCATCTCGCTGATCTCTCCTTTAGTGATGTCTTTCCCTGTGGACAGTATCCCTGTTTTGATTTCAGAGATGAGTTCTGATTTCCAGTTTACTAGATCCACCTTAGTTACCATCTCCAAGAGTCCTGGAGTTTGAGTTTCAGTTTGCCCTATTTCCCTTTTCTCTGAATTTCCCTGTGGTGGTCGTCTTTGTGTCTGTTTTTTGTGTATTTTCTCATTTCTACTCTTTTGTTGTTACTAATGCTCTTCTTTGCCTGATGACACAGCAGTGTTTTTTGCAGGTCTCTTCCTATTATTTCGGGCCCTTTGGATGTGGCACTCTCCTGGGGGGTGGTCCTCCTTGGATCTGTAATGCCCCTTGAGAGTTCTCAGTTCTGACACATCTTGGGAGGTATTTGAGCAGAATAATCACATCGTTTGTTACCATAATACAATCAATGCCAATATCAGTATTAAACACAGTAAATAAGATAAAAATTTTGTTAAATTCTATTCTGAAGACTTTGAGCTTATGAGTTTTCTCTGTGTCCATATGTCAAAATTTATAATTAATCAGCAATGTGTATACAACATGTAGATCATAAATGTATGCCCCGGACCCTTTGGGGAATCAGGGAGGTAAGGAGACAGGAGGAGAATGAAATAGGGCTATCGGATTTATGAAGATCACCTATACCCTAGAACTTCACATATGCCAGTGTTTAATAGATGATAAAAGGGCATATATAAAACAATACCCACTGCATGCTGTAAGACCATTGGAGACTTTGCACACCTTCTTATAATAGTACAGAAAAAGAAATAGGGCAGCCTAAGAGTCTTTTACTTCTGGGTATTGCTTCTGACAGGAAGATAGCACAGGGTGTGGGGACAAGAGGTGAATAGAGGGATCTAGGAGTAGATGGCAAAATAGGAGCTAGATTCCCCTTTTTTTTTTTTTTTTTAAATCTTGCCTGATCTCTCAGTGTGGCTCTAGGAGCGCACCTCCTGTGGAGGGATGCAGGAGATGGCTCTGGCTCCTCTCAATTCTGGGTCCTCACAACGCAACTCTGGGGTGGGGCTGGGGCTGGCTGGTGGGCCTCAATCCTCCGTGGTGGGGATGGCACCTGGGGTCCATACCTGACTTTTCACTGCACAGCTCCGGGGTGGAGCAGGCCGCTGGGCAGGCTTCAGTCCTCCACTGCTGCCGGAAATGGAATGACGCCCAAGGTAGCCCAAGGTAGCCGAGTCCACGCCGCTCTGCGGTACAGTGGGCTGGTGGGTGGCCCTCAGTCTGCTGCTGCCAGAAATGGAATGGTGCCCGGTGTAGCCGAATTAGTGCCACTCTGGGGTGCAGTGGGCTGGTGGCTGGCCGTCAGTCTGCTGGAAATGGAATGGCACCCGGCATAGCCGAGTCTGCACCGCTCCCAGGTACAGTAGGATGATGGGTGGCCCTCAGTCCGCTCGAAACGGAATGGCGCTCAGTGTAGCCGAGTCCACGCCGCTCCCAGGTGCAGTGGGCCAGTGGGCGGCCCTCAGTCTGCTGGAAATGAAGTGGCTCCCATTGTAGCTGAGTCTGCACTGCACCCGGGTGCAGTGGGCTGGTGGGAGGCCCTCAGTCCCTGAAGTTTCTAACTCTTAATGGAATGCTACAGCATTTACTTCATACAATGCTTAATGTACTGATAAGGATTTAATTTATATCCAAATTTGGGTCCTCATATTTATTAGAAAAATATAATGGTGAAATTTATTATCAGACTCCATGATAGTGGTATTATATGTTTCCAAAAATACCCTTCAAAACTCCTATGAAGCTGTTGCGTAAAGTTGCTTTAAATTTCTCATAGTTACGTAGCTAGCAGTAAGTTAGAACCCACATAGTCCAAGACCAGAGTTTATCCTTGGAGTCATTAAATTTTATATAATATAGTACAATTAAATTTTATAAGGTTTCTTGCTATAAAGCTAACTAACTTGTTGAAAAAATGTTTTGGATTGCAAATTTATGATTTTGGTAAGTTCCACATGACTGCTAATCTAAGTGAGTATCATAATTAAGTGTCAGCCACACTTTTGTTAATGGCCTTGAATGGTGAGTAAATCTCAAGACTTTACTAGGATATATCATAAGAATAGCATGTTTTAAATTAGTGACATACATGTGATGGAATACTGCTTATTCTCAATTCATGTAGATGTACCATATCTTAAGTGATCATTACTTAGTATGTTTTTTTGTTTAATATTCTTATTTCTTAACAAACAAGGGAAACATTCCTAGATTTTATGTAATTATTTTAAAATTTAGGGTAGTTTCAGAACTGAGAACAGTAAAACATGAGTGGAAAAATAAAAGAATCCATTGGAAGTCATATTAAAATTACAGAAAAAAATATTTGGCTGAAACATAAATATGCTTAATATTTTTAAAGGATCAGTAGAGTAAACCTCTTATATTTACTTCTATCCTCAAGAAATTGTGTGTGTGTGTGTGTGTGTGTGTGTGTAAAGTAGGTGGGAAGGGAGGGGATAGGAAATGACTGAAATGGGTACAATTGCATATTTTAGTTCTTGAAATTTTGATTACTGCTGATTCTTATTCTTGAGAATTTACTGTACCTATAAATAACAAGTAAATTAAACTAATTAGGATTTTAAAATTTACTCTTAAGATACCATTTCACATTAATTCAAAGAAAAATAAAGTTAGTTTCATACTAACACTTGACCTTTATTGAAGATGTAATACACTCTAAAATGAAAATAAAATTTAAATGTTAAGGCAGTAGTGTGGAAAGTGGAATAAGGGAACGAGTTTGGAATAATTCATTTATTCAGCAAAATTCATTGACTTTTACATGTCATGGGCTCAGTGCTGGATGTCAGGAGTTATTATTAGTTGTTAATTGTTAACTACTCGAGTTATTTCTTCAAAACATTTTCTAAAGAGGTAACATTCAAATAATTTTCTATATGAAACATTGTTTGAAAGATCAGTTCATATTGTGATCTTCCACATTGAACATTGTCCTAGTTTATATGCATGCATATTTTGAAAAAAGGTGAGAAATAAATAACGAAGTTTAGCCTTAATATATTACAAAGGTGCCAGTTCTTTTTCATGGTCATTACCATATCTTACAGTATTAACTCTTCACAGTTTGATGACAAACACATAATAAGTCCTGTTTATGTGCATGATACCTAATTTTTTTCAAAATCTTGCAACAATTTTCAAAATATGTGGATGGCTCTAAGAATATTTTATGTATCAATTTCCATTCTATGTCTCCTGCAGTTGCCTTGCTATGTTGGACAAATTACTTCACCAAATAATGATTGTCCAAATATTAGACTGTATGGTGAATGCAAAATTAAAACCTACATTGCTCTTGCTGTACTTTGGAGTGACCCCAGGAGTCTCCCAAAGTGAGCCCTTAACATTCCAGAATTTTACTGTTCATCTGTTGTTGGCATGGAGCCTCCCACCCACATGAGCTAAGGCTAAATGAGGTTTATGCTGGTGCAATACAGTACATAAAGATGAAGTTGTAAAAGGGAAAGACAGTGACCTTACTAGTGTCATTGTGGAAGTACTTTCACCGGAGGATGGCATGCACATTTGTTAGATAGACCATGTGGTACACAAATCTCAAAAACAATATTTTCAGCAGCATTTCTGACATGTCTTTTGTGTTATATCTTCCAGATGGGGTTTATACAACTCAATGAGGACTTCATGTTTATTGAGCCTCTCAATGATACAGTGGCCATAACAGGTCACCCACACCGTGTATACAGGCGGAAAAGGTCTGTGGAGGAAAAAGTCTTGGAGAAATCAGCTCATCACAATCATTACTGTGGAATTGTTTCAGGTAATTCTTTCTCCTGAAAGCACTTAATTAAGTGGGTGGTGTGAGATGAATCCTTTAAAAACTTCTCCCTTCTCCTGCCCTTTTTCCCCTCCCTTTCCCCCTCCCTCATTTTCCTGCCTCCATTCTCTCTTAGGTCAAGTAACTTCATTTATTTGGAATGTGCAATCTCAGTAATAACAATTATATATATCCACTTTAGAATTATCTTTTCACTTCCTCTGGAGCACTACATTTTAATATCAGAAAGTAGAAACTCAAAAGAACTTCAGAGATTGCTCTGCTGCACACCATGTCACTATCTTGAATTACGAAGTGTCCCATACCTCACAGGGATAGAAATGATACCAGGAGAATTCCAGATCTTCTGAAATTGAATCCTCTGATCTCATAGTCTTATTTTAGTCCCGGTCAAAGAGAACATCATAGATATCTCTTTACTTTGACTAGAAGCATCCACTTCTAAAAAAAATCCATTAAAATCAACTTGGAATTTAAAATTACCAGTAGAATAGGAAGAAAAATGATAATTTATTCTTTTAAAATTTTATTTTCAATATGACTTTTCAGAGGTTCATTCTGAAGCAGCAAATCCTCTTTTCTTTTTTGTCTGAGAGTTCTTCAGAGAATTAAAGATGATTGGTATATGTGTTTTCTTAGCTTTGTTCAGAAATAAGTGGCATTGTTTTCAAGATTAGGCTATCACAAACTGAGTTGTTATGAACATGGGTACACATATGTCTTTATGATATGATTCTTTTAATTCTTTCGAGTATATTCCTAGTAGGGGAATAGCAGGGTCAAATGGGACCTCTAATCCTAGTTTTCTGAGGAATCTCCACACTGATCTCCACAGTGGTTGTACTAGTCTACAATCCCACCAACAGTGGAGAAGGGTTCCTTTCTCCTCGAAGCCTTGCCAACATTTATTGCTGGTTAATTTTACAATAGCAGTCATTCTTTGTGGAAATAGATGTTTTCATCTGAATTTCTCAAATGACCAGCCCAATTTTGGAAACAAGCCAGATGTCCACCAATTAGAGACTGGATAAAGAAGATTTTTTAAAAATGGAGTATTACTCTGCCATGAAGAATGACAATTTAAAGTCATTTATGTGCAAATGGACATACTAATAAGGAAATAAAGGACACACTAATAAGTGAAATAAATAGGTCACAGATATGTAAATACTGTATCTTTTCACTGGTATGAGAACCTGTAGATGCAAATGAGTTCTAGAATGTATGATAGATTTTATAAAATAGGAAATATTCAAAGGGAATGTGCTAGGGTAAAGTAATGAGGGGAAAGAATAAATATAATTTGAAAAGAAAAAGAAAGCACTTGTATGTAGGGGGTTAGAGGTTGTAGGGTGAGTAGAGATATGGATAAAGATGAGAATTAACTTGTGTCATATACTGTAGAAATTCCCCATTGTTGAGTGTGATTGTGAGCTGTATATAAAATGTACCAATAAAGATTTCAATTTAAAAAAAAGAAATAAGTGGCATTTGTAAGAGTGATAAAACATTTTTAACATAAGTAGAACCTTAAAGTTAGAAAAAATGGTCAGGCAAGAAATTATAAATTTCCCTGGGAAAATCTTTTGTACCTAATCTAGGTATCTTTGAAGATTTGCTGATACAAGAAAATGTTTCCAATTGCAATATGAAAAGATGCAAATTTACTGAAGAATCATCAATGTAATGACTTTAAGCTTAGGCTTACAGTTTGGAAGTTAGGTATGGATGTAATGCCGAGATACTCATTCTGAAATTAATTAATGGCTTTGGGTCTAGGTTAGGTCTGTGAATTGTGACAATATTATTTGCAGAGACTGTAAAATGTTTCAATTATCAGTTGTGAGAGTATCAGCTTCAGAAAATATATGTTTCTGTTTAGAATGTAGTCATCTCAAAATTACCATGAATGATATTTTGTTTTGTAGAAAGTATATCAGTCAGCATCAGAATTATTTCACAAGTACTTAAGTGAGTCTATCTCCACTCATAGTATTCACGATATGCAAGTGACAAATTTAAGACACATCTTATTCCTCATTATGAGAATTTTAGAAGCAAAGGAGAAAGAGACAGCTGGTAAAAGTTGTAGCAGCTGAGTGAGAAAATAAGCAGCAAAGCGAGCAAGTGAGCGAGCAGAGCCTTTGTACTGTACAGCTCTGAAAACAGCTGCAACAGTGTGGCCTCTGTCCGCATAGGGATGTTGCCACCAATCTGCCCCCGTCACCCTGGAACCAGCGTGGGGCCCGGCGGTTTGAGTTGCTCTTGTGCACTGATGTCACAGAGTGGCGTTCGGATGCCATGATGCAGAGTGAAGTCTGGTAGAGGATTCTGCTTTGAGAAATTAACAAAACAATTGCACAGTTCATACTTGGCAAACATTCTTTATAATATGACATAGGTATCAGAAATAAAGATGTATTTCTGCATCAGTGTTCCATATTCACCTTGTACCTGATCAGCAGTTTGCATGGAAAAAGTGTGAAGCTGTCACCGATTCTAGTGGTTTACTGAGCTTATTTTCAGATTATGGGCTCAGCATGTATTTATTATTTTAAAGTTGGCAAACCAAAGCATGATGTGTTCAACTGTTGTTTTCCTCTTCCTACTTTTGGCTTATGTATGTGTATATTAATAATATGACATTTTGACTGTGACAGTACTGGCTATAGAATGGAATGATAAAGTTTACAGGGCTTCATTCCATCCCTTTTCTTTATTTTAATCCCTTAAGTGGGTTATATTTATACAGATAGATTACATGGAGATTTTTGCCCAACAAGGACCTTCCCACTTTGGATTTTTTTATTGTGTCCTTTGATGGAAAGCTAATCTGGAGGAGGAGAAGGCAGCACAAGAGGTTGAGATCAGAGACCTTAGCTTGAAGGTCCTGCTTAGCCTCACTCTAGCTCCATAATCTTGTGCAGTTCACTTACATTTTTAAACCTTAGCTTTTTCTTTTTTCAACATAAACATGACTATCCACCCCATGGAAGTGTGTAGCTAAATGACAAAAGTCTTGTTCTTCATCAGTGAACTGCTAAATTGGAAATCATACTACAGAGTGATAAGTACAATGATAGACTCAGTACACAAGGTCCCCAGAAGCAGAGCTGAGCATCAAAGAGAAAGCAGAACTTACTAAGACAGAGGGAGAGAAGGACATGGAGTCAACTTGTCGGGTTTGATTTGGGTCCCAGAGTGCCTGTGTTCACATCTGTTTGCCAACACTTCCTGTATGCACTTGGGAAACTGGCTTTCTCTCTGAAAAAGTCCATTTACGGTGTGCAAAATGAAGATCAGTAGATACCTGAACCCCAAGACTATTTTGAGAAGTAAACATAATTATATATGAAAAGAACAGTGTGTGACTTTTTAAAGCATGTGTTTTAAAGAGGTTAACGAGACAAAAGCGTGTGAGGCAGAGGAACAAAATGTGCATAAGTCCAAGGGCCTCAGAAAACATCAGCCAGGGATTGAAGCCAAGTGCTTGAACTTGATAAGAGACACCCCTGGAAAAGTAGCCAGGGCCTGGGTAATGAGAAGACTTGTGTGCCTTGCAAGTGACATCAATTTGTACTGTCTTTAGCATTTTTGTATAACTTAGGATATGTCTTGGACTCAGTATGAGAAGGAATAGTTTGGAAATCAAGATCTGTGCAACATAGAGGTCATTGCTCTTGTTAGAGCCGATGTACCTGGGCTGCTACTGAGTTAAGTCCCTATCCTCCCAGCCCATAACTGTCATGGAGATTGGTGTCAGGGTGAGTCGTGGACACCACACACCAAGCACTGCATGATACACAATTTTGTTTCTTCTCTAGCTTGCAGTATGTAGTACCAATTCTTGGTTTTATATATGCATATGGATCTGGTGAATCCAGGATGAAGAATGAGCTAAGCAGTATGGTAGACAATGAAAAGATCAAAAATTAAAATGGAGAAACTACTTCAGTAAGTGTGATTCTCACACACGATTTATAGGATGAAGTTCAGCATAAAGTTGAGACTCTTAAGAAAAGTCATATCTTCCAGATAGCCTGTTTAAATGTAATATGTTAAACAAGACACAGAAAGTTGACAGACTGGGAGAAGATATCTGACATTAGCTTGAGCAGTAGAGGAAGCACACTTTTAAATCTCTCTCACATGTGATCTACCATTCTTGAGACAGCTTAAAGGCCCCAGCTTGTATAAAGCCTCCCCTTGGTCTCTGTGCGGCTCTCCTTTTATTTTTCTTACATCTCCACTCCACTATGGATATATCTTCCATATTGACAACCTCTGTGTGTAGACTCCTCATGACACTCATCTTATCTTTCTACTTTCCTTTCATATATTTCTTCAGGACTCAAATCTGCAGGCTCACCTTACATTGTTTAGTTTTAAAATCTGAGTTTATTTCAATCTCTCTCTTGAACCCAGAGACATAGCAGCTGCTCCTTAAATGTGTTTCAGGCATCTTAGACTTAATTGACTTGAAGCTGATTCTACTACAAGGTGTTTATTTTGACAACCCAAATATCTGCATTACTTAGAGGAAAGTGCTTGAGTGTAATGTGTCACCCATTTTTGAGGTTCTGATGATTCCAATTTAATAGATACATGTTGCCTCCTTTTTGTAGTTGAAATGGATTTAGTGTCTTGGCATTAGAAAGCTAGCAATAAATAATCTATGTTATAGCCCGTCCCTAAAAATCTAAGGATGGAAAAGTGACAAAGAGAAATTAAGGAAAAAATGTCTGAGTAGAAAGAGTGCCACTTTCTGGTCACTGGTTCACTCATTTATCTCATCTGTTTGGTGACAGAAGTTGACACTAGTGAGATGCTATCATTTTTCATATATAGTATGTACATTATCTATAGTAGTTTCTCATTTTTCTTTCCAGGCCTGTGATGAATTTATCTGGATAGTTTCCAATGAAAATAGGAAGGGCATTAACATAATATGAGACTGGATCTGGGTCATATATATGTATATTTATTCCTCATGATTAGCTTATCAAGTACTGATCCTGCCAGGATGAATTTCCCTTTAAATATTTACCATATGTTTACATTCTGAGTCATTGACACGTATCTTCAGATAGAATTTATATCACAATTAGAGGAACTGCACAAGTAGAAAAACTATGTTGTTAAATTTGAAATGTCATTGCCTTCAAGATTCTAGTAAAACTAATTTCTTTTTTTTCCCCTCATGATCATTGGTACTACTTTCTAGAACTATCCTTGGATCTATAAAATTCACTTTTAACTACAGTGATTCTGCTTTTTTAAGGTCCTACTTTAGGCACACACTAGCTAGGTAGTGGTAGTCTTGTGCAGTTTTAATGTGCATTTATTTTTTCATGCATTGTAATGCTTATTTTCAATAAAAAGGAATGTTTGCTTTTATTATCAAAACTACACATAATGCCCTCCTCCATGTGATATTTCAGTAAAGCTTGGTTTACTAAATATCTTTTCAATTTATGTTATTGCTAGAAAAACTGCAGAAGAGTAATTTGATGGCCAGCTGAGAGTAAGAAAATTTCTAGCAGTGGTGGTGGGAACCAGTTCATCTTAAATCTCAGGGCTGACTGACCCACGTTTGGCCTAAAGTCAGTATTAGAAGGAAATCAATAGACCAAGAAACTTGGAGATAAATTAGTCTTGTGATCTCTCTCTCTCTCTCTCTCTCTCTCTCTCTCTCTCTCTCTCTCTCTCTCTCTCTCTCTCTCTCTCTCTCTCTCACACACACACACACACACACACACACACATGAAAGTAAAGAAAAGTAAGACAGGTGGTGAATATAATAGGATAGAGTAGGATAGGACAGGATAGCATAGGATAGGATAGGGTAGGGTAGGGTGGTAGGGTAGTAGGGTAGGGTAGGATAGGGTAGGGTAGGGTAGGGTAGGGTAGGGTAGGGTAGGGTAGGGTAGGATAGGATAGGATAGGATAGGATAGGATAGGATAGGATAGGATAGGATAGGATAGGATAGGATAGGATAGGATAGGGTAGGGTAGGGTAGGATAGATGAGCTGAAGCCAAAAGCCCTGGAAAAGGTCTCCAGAAATTTATCAGAAACCAAGATGAACTATAACTATGACAGTCCATATCCATGAATCTAAAACAAATTTAGAGACAAAGAAATACAACAAATTGGACACAAATGTTTGTGCCCACACTTGCAGAAACTACACTGAAGTGATAGTTAGAACTGATCTGTTGATCATCATCAGATACACGAAATCTGGGAAGGGAGATAAGGGCAGTTTAGGGACATTAGTGGAATTTGTGGAGATATGAAAGGGAGGGACATGTGATCACTGTTTTATCAATGGACTCTGGAGATGTACACTTATTAAAACTTATAAAATTGCACACTTAAATGGCCGCATATTACAATAGGCAAATGATATTTCAATAAAGTCAAAGCCATAAATAATAAAGATATTATTGAAACACCACATGGATACTGGAAGCTGGAAGTTGAACAAATGATCTGGTTTGCTGAATTATCTCAAACTGAGCAAATTCATGAGATACCATAGAAATCAAAATATGGGAAGTGTAACCACCACAGATATCTTCCTTGTGCACACTTTTAGATGCTGATTTCTTCTGGTTTAAAATAGTCACTATTTTTTTCTTTATTGAGTTTATTGATACATGTTAGATATATATTATGATCACATTCCTCATTGAGAATTTGTACCTGTACATGATATATCTTGATTCTTTTTCCCCTTCACTTCCTATAACCACACACACACACACACACACACACACACACACACACACACACACACACACACACATATCCTTTGTTTTCCCCTACCTATCCTCTCTTGTTCCCTTTCCCCTTTGGAAATGTTCTTCCTATTTCACAATACCTATTATATATTTGAACTCACACCTTCAGTTTCTCATACCAGAGAAATAGCAAAGTATTTACACATGTGTGTCTTATTTCACTTATGAACATGGTCTCAAGGTCCATCCATTTAGTTATAAATGTCTTGAGTGTATCTTTCTTTATGGCTGCATAGTATTCCACTTTATCTGTCTTCATCTCTGTCCACTCACCAGTTGATAGGCTTTGGGGCTATTTTGAAGATTTAGCTATTACACACTGAGCTGCTATAAATGTGTGTGCATAGATCACTGTGGTATGATGCTTAATTCTTTTTATGTATATACCTAGTAGGGAAATAGCAGGGTCAAACAAGGATCTCTAATCCTAGTTTTGTGAGGAATCTCTGCACTGGTGTTCACAATGGTTGTACCAGTCTACATTCCTACCAGCAGTGGACAAGGGTTCTCTGTTCTTCCCACAGCCTCAGCCAGCATTTGTTATTGGCTGGTTTCTTGATATCAGCTATCTTTTCTGGAGTGAGTTGAAGTCTGTTTTGTGTTCATCTGTATCTCTGGAATGTCCAGTGATGTTGATTTTTTTTTCATGTTTGTCTTTGCTGCTTCTACTTCATCTGAAAAATATTTGCTCATTTCAGATGGCCACTTTTGAATTGAGTCTTTAAATTTGGGGGGATCTGATTTTTGAAAGTTATTTATATACTCTAGACAGTAGTCCTTTGAGGAACAGCTGATACAAAATTTTTTCCCAACATTATAGGTTGCCTTTTTGTTCTCTTGGTAATTTCTCTTGTGAAGAAGATTTTTAATAAGATAATATTCTAGTTATAGATTCTTTGTGCTAGTTCCCATGCTACTGAATTTTTTATAAAGGCTTTTCCTATATCATTACCTTCCAGAGTTCTACCTAAGGTATCTTCCAGCAGATTTAGTGTTTCTGATTTAACATTTAGTTCTTTAAAAGGACCTAAACACCCTGGATAGAGGGAAAATAGCCTGTTTTATAAATGGTGCTGATAAAACTGGATTTCAACCTGCAAAAGATTAAAACTAGATCTTTATCTTTCACCATGCATTCAACAAAAATTGAATTAAAACATATTCTGACTTCTAACTCTATATTTTCACAGTTTTTAAGGTGTCTTTCATAATTGGCTTCTTTTGTTCATTACTTACAAGGTCCTCCCATATTTTTGCACAGTCCAGCAATATCTTACTTTTTGTTACTATGTATTTCATTATATTAAAATGGTCAAAATTTATTTACACTTCATACTATTGATGGGTCATTTGAACTATTCAAAATAATGGTTCTCTGCCTGGATATATTGCGCATGCATATAATTTCAGCTATTTATAAGGCAGAGTTATGAGAATCACAAAGTTAAGGATATCCTGGCCAAATTAGTGAGACCTTGTCTCCAGGTAAATAGTTTTAAAAAGTTTAGAGATATATCTCGATGGAACACTTACCTAGCAAGTGGCTTGTCCTATATGATTAATATCCAGTATGATTTCAAAACTAGTGCTGCTGTTAATAATGTGTAACTAGTATGAATTTATGATGCATATATATTTTAGATCTTTAATCATTGGCTATGCAAATATTCACCTGTAGTGGAACCTGACAGCTAGGTTTTTGATATTTTCAATTTAAGCTCCCAGGATATATGTGTATAGGCATTGAGATGTCCTAGTTTTCTCCGTTATAATCAGTCTCTTTATTTTTAGTCACTCAAAAGTTTTTAATTTATTTATAGTACTTTTAATTTCCTTGAAGACAACTGTAGCTGAGTACTTTCTCATATCCCAGTCCATCATTTAGATATCTCTTTGTGAGAAATGGCTGGTATCTGCCATTGGCTTAGAGTAGCTGTTTATTTTTCCCCCCTCTGGAAATGTGCTGAAAACATATTCTTCCATTTGGTTTCACACTCATAATGGCATGGTATGTTAAATAAAAGTGTTTCATTTTTATGTAATTATATTTACACATTGTTCATGGAAGCTACTTTTATTTGGCTGTTTGAGGAACCTTTATCACTTTCATATATATATATATATATTTTTTTTTTTTTTTGAGACAGGGTCTCACTTTGTAGTTCAGGTTGGACCTGAGCTCACTATGTAGCCCAGGTACCTCTCGAACTCAGCTATCCTCCTGCCTCTGCCTCCTGAATGCTAGGATTATAGGCATGAGCCACCACATCACTCCTGGCATGTGGTACGTGGTTACCGGGGATTGAATTCAGGACCTTGCACTAGGTCTAGGCAAGGCAGACCCTAGAACCACTGAGCTAAATCCCCAGCCCCATATACTCATTTATTTATTTATTATTTATTTAATTGAATTCTTCATTGGTACAATATATATACATCTCACAATCAGATATAACATTGGGGATTTTGTACTAGTATATGACACAAGTTAATTCTCATTTTTACCCATATCCTTACCCACCCACAATCCCCCACACCTTATATACATGCTATTTTTTTCTTTACAAATCATATTCTTTGCCCTCATTACACTCTCCCACCACATTCCCTTTGAATATTTCCTATTTTACAAAATAAATACATTCTAAAACTCATTTACATTTATAGGTTCTCATGCCAAAGAAAAGATACAGTATTTACACATGTGTGATCCATTTATTTCACTTATTAGTGTGTCCTCAAGGTGTGTCCATTTGCACATAAATGAATGAAACTTGTCATTCTTTATGGCAGAATAATACTCCATTTTATAAAATAGCACATTTCTTTACCCAGTCTCCAGTTGATGGGCCTCTGGGTTGCTTCCAAGATTGGGCTATCACAAACTGAGCTGCTATGAACATGGGGTACATATGACTTTATACTCTTGATGGAAGGTAAAGGCCAAGTCCTTAGCAGTCTAGGAAGAGTGACTCAGGAGTTTGGGTCATCTGTCTGATGTCACATTGTGCAGGGCAGTCACTCAGGTGCTTCCTGTAAGTAGACATTTAGTCATCAATGGTGTTGAAAGTAAACCATCATATCTTTTATTTATTGACTTATATTGTTTATATGGATCTCTGTGCTAGATAGTTCAGTTACGTGATCTTATAAAAACAACCAACAACTCTAGAAAGTAGAAACTTGTTAATTTTATTGAGGAAACTGAAGCTTACTGGGCAATGTTAGTTTCTTCGAATGAAACCTAATAAGTGGCAGAAGTCCCATCTATCTGATATAAAGTCCATCTGTGCAGGAACTTACTTAGTTTTTCTCATTTTTATGAATAGTTCATGTTATTAACTTTACTAAGATGAAGGTGCATTTAAGAACTCATTTCTCTGTTGCAGATAAAGGAAGACCTAGGTCTAAAAAATTAACAGAAAGTGGAAGAGGGAAACGGTATTCCTACAAATTGCCTCAGGAATACAACATAGAGACTGTGGTGGTTGCAGACCCAGCCATGGTTTCCTATCACGGAGCAGATGCGGCCAGGAGGTTCATTCTAACCGTCCTAAATATGGTAGGCAAACTTTACAGTGCGCTTGGAATTTTTTCAAGAAAACTCTAAGGAGAAATGTGTGAGTATTTACAATGAAGTTCTTTAAAAATTTACTCCTTGTTACACTTTTTATTTATTAACATGTACACACATGTAAGACTGGTTTGATATCTTTACAAGTGCCAAATTGATCCTTCTCCAGAGAAATACAAAATAATAACTCACATGTTCTGCTAAAAAAGTAACCTTATTGTTAATTTTGATGTGGCATAACTTGCTGTTATTTTTCTCTTTTTGCACTATAGTTTTCTTCTTAAATAAGGGTTTTGTTGATATTAGAAATTTCACATTTGTATATATGGATTTTTGCATGATGAACACAATAGATTAATTATGAGATGGTATAGAAATGAATATTATTAATCCACTAAACTTTTCCATAGGTGTATAAAATTAAACATCAACTGTTATTTTGGTTGGTTAGTCAAACTTAAAACTACTAGATAAGACATTAACTAGCTGAACCATAGATAGCTTAATTTCTTGACAGTCTCTAGATCACAGAAATCTACTTTGCATTTAGCATCTTACGGGTGCTTATTACTAAATTAATCCTGACCTAGTCACGTATTCTTTTGGGTAAGCCTCCTTCAAGGACAAAAGTTATAGTGAAAATGGGTTATTAGAAGAGAATAAACAAATAAAAACAAAGACATGTCCATTTATAACTCTAATTATCATAGAAGCTAAGGGAAGAGCCATATATCAGGAATAAATAAGTCCTGATTTACTATTTCTGTTATCATTTGGTTGTTTTTTCAGTAGACAGAGTTTTCGTATGACCATTGCACTAGTGCTCATCATAGGGTCAATGGAGGACTTCAGCCTTTTCAACATAATAATGATTCACAAAACCCTGTTAGATATGCCAGTTCTCTAATGAAGATTAAATAATTACTAGGCATTTTTAAAATCATAGTACATTAAAAATTGTCGTGCTTTCTAGCTTGTAAAAATAAGTTTTGTCAATTAAATTGAGACTTTACCATGTTTAGCCTTTAAGAAATATTAAGACGTTTCTCAGTTTTATTTTAGGATTTTTATTTTTATTTGCTTTTAGGTTTTTAACCTTTTCCAACACAAGAGTCTTGGTGTGCAGGTCAATCTCCGTGTGATAAAGCTAATTCTGCTCCATGAAACTCCAGTAAGAATGTCTTGAGTTTTTATTCAATTAAGTGGGTGAGAAATTGTCTTTAAGAACTAAAGGGAAAGTTAGGCATATATTTTTATTGACTTAAAATCCAAAAATACCCACTGAGTCACTCAGAGTGTACATAAAACTGACTTGTAGTTTTGGTTAGTACCTCAATTTTATTCGAAAAATGGAATTTTCTTAGTTTCCAAGGTTCCTGACAACAAACCTTAAGTTTCCAAAATGTAATTTTAAAAAATCATTTTAAATGACATTCTATCACTTCAGTATATGCTTTAAAAACATTTTCTTATCTTATTTTTAGGTAGAAAATCATGTGTGGCATCATTTTGGCAAGCAATTTCACAGGCATTTCTGAAAGCCTTTGTTCTTAAACTGTAAAAATAATGACTTATTTCCATGTAAAAATTCCAGATTTTTAAATATTCTATTGCACCTTTAATTTTTTCTCAGGGTAGCATTAAAGAGATTTTGTAATGCTGCACCTTCACAAAATTTTAAGATTTTTTAACTCAGGCTAAATTAATCCTCAATATCTTCCAGGTTCTGATTAATGTTATGGTCAGCAGTCTGCTTTAGTAATGCAGGAAGTCCTTCAGTTTTTAGTTTTGTGTTTTTGTAAGAATAATCTGCCTTGAAGTAAAATATCTTCTGTTGCAGGCAGATCTGTATATTGGGCACCATGGAGAGAAAATGCTAGAAAGTTTTTGTAAGTGGCAACATGAAGAATTTGGCAAGAAGAATGATATCCACCTAGAGATGTCAACAAGTTGGGGAGAAGACACAACTTCAGTGGATGCTGCTATACTAATAACGAGGTAAAATTTCCACCTCACATTAAATATCATTCTGAATTCAGTGACTGTGTTGTTAATCCTGTGGGTTCCTCAGTATAATTCTTTCACTTCAAATTTTGGGTTTTCCAAATTTTTGACATAGAGATTTTAGTTATATCCTCTAATGTAGAATAACTGATTTCTGAATCACAAAATGTTGGTAGCATATTGACCAACAATTTGGTTAACTAAAAAAATGTGAAATTCTTGACATCCAAAGCCATTGATAATTAAAAATACTATGTTGATTTTGGTGGACGTTCAAGATTATGGAACTACACTGTACATTTTCCAGTCAGCACTATGTAAAGTAAATCAGTAAATTTAGCAGTTTTCTGGATCCATGGGAAAAAGTTTTAACTAAATCTTTCATTAATTTTGAGCTACATTGTGAATTTACTACTTACAAATACTTATAAAACAACAGTAAGGACAGGATGTAAATATCACAAGATGAAGGAAAGAACAGCAGTAGAAACTGTTCTTACCCATATTTGTGAAGCTCAACATGTACCAGTTTCAGGCTGCAATAGATGCATATCTGAGATAATAAATGGTGTATGCTATGCAGACACATTTCTAGGAAGGAGTTAGGGCTCAGGGATTCATTTTAGTTTCAGCTATAATGCATAGGGTTTTAAGCAATACATGCATTTGTCTTGCTAAGAGCTAATAAGTGATAATACATTGTACACTATACACTTAATTGTAGTTATTAAGTGTGGTAGCATTTCATATCACAGAAACCATAGCAATGTAAACATTATTTTCTGGGGGCTAGGGAGTTAGCTCAAGTAGTAGTGTGCCTACCTGAGAAACATTATTTTCTGAAATCTACTGAATTCATGGTAGTTTCTTGTTATAAACAATTCATAAAGAAAAATTCTCCATACAACAGTACTTCTGCTTTCAGTTAATTAGGTATAACTGATAGTTGACTTCTGCAATACACAGCCCCAAAGCTGGAAAGTATTTATGAGACATCGTTTTTCAGTCCCCGGAAAAACAAAGTACACGACTTCAGGCCTTAAATGAAGGGAAATTTTTGGGTTAGGTCTACCGTCACTACAGCTTTTGGTGTGGGCCAGTTCCTCGCGTGGCACGGCCAGCCGGAAGTAGGAGCAGCGGAGCTCAGGAGCCCCGGAGAAGAGGCTGGAAACTATCCGTGCAGCCATCTTTGAGCACTTGCGAGGCAATCTTGAATCCACACAGGCAAAGAAGGCCCCACATCTGCCCAAGTGTTGCTGCTATCGGCTGCAGATTCAGAAAGCGCACTGAGAGTTGGGCTGTGGCTTGGTCCTGTGAGAATGCTGACCTGAGCTGGCCTCTGTGAGGAGCCCTGGATGCAGTGGTGGGGAACGGCCACACCTTCCCCACAGTTTTCCTGGATCGACCTCGTCCCTCTTGCCTGTTCTTTTTTTTGGAGGCAGGGTCTTGCTTTGTAGTTCAGGCTGGCCCTGAGCTCACTGTGTAGCTCAGGCAAGCCTGGAACTCAGCAATCCTCCTGTCTCTGCCTCCCGAGTGCAGGGATTACAGACATGAGCCACCACACCTGGCACTGTGTTATGTGGTATTGATTACTGGTGGGCATGAGTCACCATGCCCAGCATTGTATGTGGTTACCCGGGATCGAACTTAGGACCTTGCACTTGTGAGGCAGGCGCCAGAACCACTGAGCTAAATCTCCAGCCTCCTCTGCCTGTTCTTAAAGGAAACCACACTATGGAAAGGGTACACAGACATGTGGCAATGTTATGGACAATGTAATTTCAATAAAAAGAACGCAAAAACTTAACAGAAATTTGTAAAATGAGATGAAGAAATTAAATTTCAATTACTTGTTAAATAATTTGCAATGAACATGTCTTATGATCTTTTAGAAAAGATTAGCATCTTCACATTTTTATAAAAATAGCAATTAATTTCTTTAAAAACGATTGTGTTAAAGAGTATAGTACTATAACATTAATTTCATTCTTTTGTTTTTCTATTGAAAACTCAAAAACACCAAGAATTCTTGATTTATCACATAAATTTATCACATAATAAATTCTTAAACTCAGAATTCTTCCAAAGACTTGAGAAAATTAGAATTCTTAACTATTTTTCATTATTACCTTCTTCGTTGCTACCCTTTCTTTGTCATCAAAGTTAAGAATATAGAGTAATGTGACTTTTTGCATATATTTAAACAATTGTAAAGTATAATATAATTAATAACTTCTATTCACGTGTGAAACAGAACATCGTTCTTAGAACCGAGGTTCTCATTTTGTATACTGTTTTGCAACTCATATTTTTCTCAAAAACATATTCCAAATGTTCACTTGTCCTTTAGTACAGTATTCTCTAGAGAATATTATAGGGAAATTTTTTTTTCCCCAAGCATGGTCTCCTGTTCAAAGTTTAAAAATTAAAATGTCATCTTAATATAAACATATTCTTAAAGTAAAACTTATACTTTTTTTTTTTTTTTTTTTTGTGAGACAGAGTCTCACTTTGTAGTTCAGCCTGGCCCTGAGCTCGCTACATAGCCCAGGCAAGCCCCAAACTCAGCAATCCTCCTGCCTCTGCCTCCTGAGTGCTGAGATTACAGGCATGAGCCACCACACCCGACTAAAACGTACACTTTTATATTTATAGTTAATTATCTTTTATCCAACTCTTCTACTCTCTAGTATAAAGATAACCCATATTAAAAGTTACTGTGTGTGTAATTGTATGTGTGTGTGTTGTATTTTCATATTTTTTCACTTGTAAATATACCTCCAAAATCTTTTCATGTCATTCATTGTAGAAAACACAATAGCATCCCCTTGAATGCATCCTCAGGGCCCTGTGTTACCTTACATGGCAGACGTAACATTGCAGATTTAATTAAATTAAGCATTTTGAGTCGGGAGAACAGCTATAATTACCAAAGTGAGTCCATAGTAATTACCCAAGTCCTGCACTAAGGAGGAAGGAGGCAGAACTGTGGAGGCAAAGACACAGCCTGGAAGATGCCATGAGGCTGGCTCCAAGAGTAAAGGGAGAGTCTAAGGCCAAAAATATAGAGGATGTGTAGAAACTAGACAAGAAAATGGATTGTACCTAGAGTGCCAAAGACAATGGCTTGATGATTCTAGCCCAGTAAAATCTGTATTCAGCTTCCCTCTAGAACTGTAAGACAATAAATTTGTTCTCATTTATCTCATGAAGTTTTGGTAATTTGTCATAGCAGCAATAGGAAAGTGATAGAAATTTTATTGATCTACAAATGCAAGGACAAGCAGAAATACTATATATTACATAGAAGTGACCTAATTAATTTAGATACTTTTTATTTATAGAACTCTCTACTTCATTGTTCTCAGATTAAAAGGTCCTTCAGACATCTTTATCTGTAGCTGTAAATATGCTAATACTTCCTAAAGGTTTTAAAAAGTCCTTGCCATGTCATAGGGTATATTCACATGAAACACTGGTAGACACTGACCGAGTTCACCTTCACTTGTCGATGGGAAAAGGCTTATGTGGAAGGTCACCTTTTCTCCAGATCTCTGCCTCTAGTTACACAGCAGTGAAGCTCATCCCACAGAAAGGAATGTTGTATTACTAAGCAATTGAGTAGTATTTGCTCAGAAAAGTCTAAATAATTCTTTTGTGTGCCTGTGAAGAAAGTTCCTTTCTTAGTATAAATATAATGGTGGCCTGACCTTCAGCTTTGTAATGAACTTGTGAAAAATGATATGAGGAAAGTATTAATATCCATGGGTTCCGTGTTCTAATCCACATTTGTCAAGCTAAACGCATACCAGGTTCAGTTTTCAGTAAAAGCACTTCCACGGTAATAAATGGTGTATGCTACGTGAACACATTACTAGGAAGCAATCTGGGCTCGGGGATTAATTTTAATTTCAGCTAAAATGCATAGTCTTCTAATAAATCCAAACCTATCTGAGGCAATATATTTGTCAAGTTTTTCTGTGTGGTACAATAAAGAAAATAGTTTCAAGCTGACATAGTGCCTGTGGGTTCATGGTAACAAAAGCCACAAAACATATTCTCCCAACTGTCAACTCTATGATTTCTTAGTGCAATTTTCCCATTCTACTCTGAAATCATAGAGAAGGCATAAGTCTCTGTCTTTTGCAAATGCTGTAACTTAAAATTGAATTCTATTAATGATGGCCTTTGCCTTTTGTGTTTATGAAAATGTTTTTGGTTTATGTACAATAGTTCTGAAAGCTAGTTTCAAATGAATGTGATTGGCAAGCATGACAGAAAATTTAATAAAACATAGAAATAGCAGAAATATCTTGATTTAATACAAATCACAGAATAATATTTGAATGAATCATTTATAGGTATATCCCAGGACACTATTAAACTCTACATGAGTCTTATTCTCAGATGCATCTTCATTCTTGGAAATTAAAGCCTTCATTTCTTTTATTTCAATATAAATCAGAACTTAAACAGGATTTATTGGTCTTCTCCATTGCCAAAATCTAGCAGTATCATTTCCATAAACTCACATAATGAAACTCCATGGTGCAGAATTCATGTGCACGGAGTTGTCATGAGCTAAAATGAGAAACTGAACCCACGTGAGCACAGGTCTAGTAAGCAGACAGAATTGCCTCCTGCCCTCCCCCACACATAACTCCATGAATAGTTTGAAATTTATGAACACATTAGTTTGGTCTCCTAGAAAGAAAGTATGGACACAGAATTGAAGATTAAGAATAACAGTCTCATTTGAGTTTTATTAATGCTGCTGGTGACTTATTTAATTTTAGCAGGAGGTACTCTCAGTACCTTCAGATCAAAGAATTTGTGCAGTTTTTATTTTTTTGAAATAATGTGCCTTACCCATTTGTTTGCTAAGTGAACAGAAATTGGCTGCATGAAGGATCTAAGTGCCTTTGACAGCAAGCAGTGCATTTGTTACAGTTTTATCATGTTGTTTAGTTACAGATGAACTCCCTTGGTTCACATTATAAAAATCAAATAATCATGCTTCAGGCTCAGGCATCATGATATGATGTATTATATATTTAGCAGAACACATAAAATCTCTTTCCTCCTACATCTGAATATACTTTACACTCAGTGATTCTTGGCCCAAAGATGAAAATTTTATTTTATTTGGTTCTTTGATTGCTGCATATTATTCAATATCATGTGTTGGGTGTTTCTTTCTCCATTTGTTTGTTGGCAAAGAAAATTACCATTATTTAATACAAGTCTCCAATCTTTTTGGCTGACCCAAGGACCCTTTTGCATTACTAAGGTGACTGTGTGTCATCATTCCTGAGCCTATGAATCCTGCCTCATGCCCTTCCCTCTAAATCAGTGCTTGGCATAGAAGAAACACTTAGTAGATGTGTTCACATGCAATTGCACAAGTCATGGTTGCCACAGAAGCAGAGGAAACAGTTTACATGGGTGTGTATGTCACTATATCCCACCTGGACTCCTAAGCATGGTGTTATTTCTGCAGCTCCCTAAACAGACAGAAGCTAAATCTACTTTGTCATTTACTTATCAGAAATGTTTCAAAAAATCTTTTCCATTTTCCTTTATCTATAGTTAGACTCTTAATACATTAGGTTACCAGAAACATTTTCCTATGTAATTTGGAGTAGTTTTGAACAGCAGAAGTCAACTTTACCCAAGTTGAGCACCCAATAAAGTAAATTTTGGAGGCATTCTGATAGGTCAGGAAGATTTTGGCTAGTTCTCAGAGTCAGAAAAAGGGTTGAATAAACATGTATGATGAAAAACTGTGAAGAGGAAAATTCTAGGAATCTTATTCACTAAAATTAAATGATCAAAGACCATTCACATTCTCTTCCTATAAGATTATTTTATCTCCTGTGAAAAAGAAGGTTCAGTCTGGGGAAAAATTCTGTGATCCAAAGCCACTGTCTAGAGAATAATGATCAGAAAATAATGAGGCAATAGTGATATCCAAGGGGAAAATGCTAGGAATTGGAAGGATTATGTTAAAGTCTTACCTCAGTGGGGCTATTGTAGAACTGCTCAACTGTTTTAAAAACATTTAAATTATAATCCTGTGAATAAGCATCCTGATTAAGATCATTGTTATTTGGCTTAGATTGGCAAGTTTTCAGCTTTGTATATTAAATATTAAACATGATGGGTATTTATTTTTGTTATATTACCTATGAAGTAGGAAATTAACGTCACATGATTATATCAAATATACATATAACACTGAAGTATAATTTACTATTTTATTGGAAATCAAGATTAATCATATCCAGAGTTTTATCAAATGTTATAAATCAAGACTGCTACATAACTAGTCATGTAACATCACACATTGCATGATGTCTACTGATCCTGTAAGTTTATCTTCAGATTGAATTTCTCCTTCTCTTTGTAGGAAGGATTTCTGTGTACACAAAGATGAACCCTGTGATACTGTTGGTGAGTATATGTGAATACTCATTCTTTTAGGATCTCTGGAGACTTTGAACACATCAGCTGTTTAGATACAGAAAATTATTTCAGTGTGATAATTTTAAGGAATCACTTTGTAAAGTCAAAAGCATGTATTTCATAACTGTGTTTAATCACTTCTTAATGCATAAGTTGTTAGTGAAATAACTTAAAATCACATATAAAATATGTTGGAAATAATTTCTAAATGATTATATTATCAGTTCTTTTTTTGTGATTTTCTCAGACACACACATACAATACAATTCTACTATTCATAATTTTAGACATAATATTCAACAACATTGCGATTGATAATTTCTTGGGATAATTGATTCATACTTGAGTTTTCATGCATGAATTTCTTTACAGTTAGACAAAAGGAAGTTCATTTGCTTTTCCTGACCTTGAAGATTCTGTGTGTATGAGGGAGCCAGTTATTCATATTTAAACTGATTATCTCATATCCCTAAAACATTGTGTCAGTCAGCTTTCCCATTGCTGCCACAAGTAATCAATAGCAACAGTTTAAGAAGGAAAGATTGACTTTGACTCATATTCCAGAAGCTGGCTGTCTCTAGAGAAGTGACACTGTGGCAGGAAGGTATGTTGGAGGAAGAGTGCTCACCTCATGGTGAGCTCTGGAAACTGCAGGAGAACAAAGGCAGAGAAGGGCTGGGGACCAGGTGTAGTAGCCAAGGTTATTTCAGTTGACAGTGCAGTTTAGCTGTCACATTTCAGTGCTTGTCAATTTGAAACCTATACTCATCCCCATAAATGACACTTAATCTCCAAATAAACACAAGGCCATAATTTGCTTAGCATGGTAGCACCACCCCATGTATAGCAGAAAGTGTGCTAATCTTTCCCCTGAAGTTTCAACAGTTCCAGGGTTGTTCAAAAGGACTTTTCGATGTGTTAAACTTAAGAGGTCATTTGGGCCGGAGGGTTAGCTCAGCGGTACTGGCGCCTGCCTCGCAAGTGCAAGGTCCTGAGTTCAATCCCCGGTGATCACATACAATGTTGGGCGTGGTGACTCACACCCACCAGCAATCAATACCACATACTACAGTGCTGGGTGTGGTGGCTCACACCTGTAATCCCAGCACTCAGGAGGCAGAGACAGGAGGATTGCTGAGTTCAAGGCTTGCCTGGGCTACATAGTGAGCTCAGAGCCAGCCTGAACTACAAAGCAAGACCCTGTCTCAAAATAAATAAATAAATGAATAAAAATCTAATAAACATACATAAGAGAACATAATATAGCCCCACACTAGTAAATAAATCAAGAGACAAGCAAAAACTTAAAGCTATCATGTACCTGATGGGAATGTGCATTAAATATTCTGATGGGACAGTGTATGTGTGACCCACAGGTAGTTTCTTTGCAAATCATCCCTGTGCTCTGAAACTGACTCACCTTCAGGGCTTCTTTCTAGCAGCTTCTTGATCCAGTCCCAGCTGATGGGCTAGGGACTCCTGCTGACTCCCTGGTGTGATGGTAGAGCTGACAGTTTCACTGGTGTGAAGTTGTCCCTGAGTCAGGAGGGACTCAAACCAGTTGAAGCAGTGACAAGCTAATTGGTTCTCTTGCTGTCTGGGCAAGTAGAGAATGTGCCATGAAATCTACTTTTGTCTCTTGCTTTAGGTTAGAGAAGAAATCCATAGTTATAGTGTAGCATCATAACAGCCCAAGTGTTGATGCATAGGTAATTTGAACTAAGTGTGGTAGCTACATTTCTTTTTATGGCAAAAAAAAAAAAATACTTAAGAGAGTTTTACAAAATCAATCATCTGACGCTGAATGGATTATGGACTGGATGAAGCGGGGGAGAGGATAAAAAGTATTTTATTTTAAGTTTTCTGCTATGTGGAATGGGAAGCAGAAGCAGGAAGGGGACCAAGGATCCTAAGGGCAGTGGAGGTACGTTATGTATTTCGATGGGATAGCAAGAAAAATTGGACATAAAATCAGCAGTGAGAAATGGGAATGAGAAAGGAGTCAATAGCTAACATAAATATTACAGAGAAAGTTAAAAGGAAACAGATGAGGAGGAAGAGAAGGAAAGAAAGTAAAATAGAGAAAGAATAAGAAGCAGGAGAAGGAAGGAATGTGAAAAGATAGACTTAAAAGTAGAAGGAATAGAAAGGGGCCTGGGAAAACCCCTTTACCCTCTATAAACTATATTGCAAGAAAGGGACAAAAGGGAGAGATATGCACATACACATTCACACATGAGGTAGGAAAAATAATAAAAGTGTGAGGGGGTGAAATGAAGGAAGCCAATAAATGAATAAGTGACATAAAAAGAAAGCTTTCTTTCTTTTTTTTTGGGGGGGGTGGTCCATGGCTGTTTCCCACAGCCTAGGGCTAAGGAGAAGGGCTTAGGCTAAGGCATGACTCTGCTCCTGCATACAGTGAGGACAGGCCACTGGTGGGACCTTCCAGTGAGTTCCTGGATTCAGGCTCAACCTGGCCTCGCGCTGCATGAGCGGGGTCCACGGTGGCCAGCTTGGCCCTAAGCAGGACCCCCGTCAGCCGGCTGTGCAGCCCACAGATGACGTGGCTGCCTTTCCCTCATTCATTCTGAGGTCTTGACCCCAGCCCCTCTCACCTCTCTGGGACCTAGTTAAAATGCTGAGCCCTTCTCGGCAGTTTTGTCCCCACCATCTCTTGTCCCACAGTTGCGGTGGCAGGCAGTGGACTGAGGCCACTTAGCAACTGTTTGCCATGGAAGGCCACCCTGGGAGCAGGCTCCCATGTTTTCCTTCCAGGTTCCAACTGCTGTTGGTTTCTCATTCCTCACAGTTTGCTCGTCCTTGTGGAATGTTCTACTGTTGTCCCGCGTAGTGTTCTTTAGATTGAAATCTTTAAAGCAGAATTCAGACCTGGTTACCACATTCTGTTTGATTAATCAATCTTTTATGTCTCCTTCCTTTTATGATAGATTTTCTTCTCTGTGTTTCGTTTTGATGTTCTCTGAGTCTAACACGACTCCTCCTCTGCTCAGCCATGTTGGATCTTATGATCCTTCCTTGTCAGTGGAGCTTTCCTCAGCTTTTGTGTCTCCTCCTCCAGTCAGCTTTATTCAATCCCCTGTTTTAGACTTTGCCTTGTCCAAGATGGAGTCTGTAGTTTGGCTGGCATGTCTGCTATTCTACGTAGTGAGAAACAGTTCAGAGCCAGGACCTGTGAAGCTGGTCCAGGACCAGCCCATAGCCCAAGAGTTCAAACAGGGCCACAGGGCTGACAATCAATGGCTTTTTATAATTGTGTCATCATTCACTTCAAAGTTTTTAAGTCTTGGAGCAGATGGACTGTGGTATTATATTAAATTTCAAAAGAAAAAGATATAATTCAGTACATAAACTAATTGGTAGCATTGATAGTGAAGCTATTATTTGGAAGGCAGAATAATAGTATCTTAAATTGTACTTGTTCTAATACCTTGAAGCTGTGTATATGTTGTTACCTGCAAAAGAAAAATTAAAGCTGTGATTCAACTAACGTTAAACAGGGGAAAGAACTTAGATTTGCTTATTTTCCTCAGTGTAATCACAGCGGCCTTATATGTAGAAGAAGGAGAAAGAAGTCTTGATGTGGAAGGTCTGATAACTGAAGAAAGATACAGAGAATGTGATTTGAGAAGAATGCTCCTCTCCGTAGATAATTCTGAAAAAGGAAGAAAGGCCCACAAGTGAAGATAGATGAGCTTTTAGAACATGTAGGCAAGAAAATGGAGTTTTTCCCAGGCCTCCACATGGGATCCTGGAAGCTCTGCCTAAACCTGAACTTTGGCTGGGGCACTCTGCAGCATCCTTAGGGAACTAAGAAGAACATGTATAGATGCTATAAGTTAATGAGGTTCTGATGATTTTTTTACAGAAGCTATAGAAAATTCATATAATTTATAATAATTATTCCATTAATTATAAAACAGGGATAAAGAAACAGCATACTCGCAAGCAAATATTTAGACTTGAAAGGTCAACAATTCTGGCACTATATTGAATTGTGAGAACTGATGAAGAACTCAAAATTAGATTTTAAAAATTGATGACACATGCCTGCACTCGGAGAGCCCTCTGGGGAGCTGAGGCAGGCAACTTAGTGACATCATGAGACCCATTTTCAGAATAAAAATAAAAAAACTGGGTCTGTGGTTCAGTGCAAAGACCTTGGATTCAACCCCAATACTTAAAAAATAGTGGAACACACTCAAGCTGTGCTAGCAAACAAAATTAATTACTGTTGATGAATTCTAGCTTAGAAAGTAAACCCAACAAAATCCATATCATCCTGTAACAATTAAATTAAACAAATGTATTAAAATCATCCGAAGAAAATATAAGGGCATGATGATTTTTACAGTTAATTTCTACCAAAGTTTCCAAAACAAATCACTCCATGAAAACATAGAGCATTGAACAGAAAGATAGTGAATTTAAAGAATATAAATTTCTAATCAAATCCTTAGATGACCATGTGAGAAAAAAATTGATAAACCATTCTCAGGAAACAAATGAAAAAAAATCAAAACCAAACACTAGCAGATATTATCTTAACTTAATGTATTTTTAAAATGACCAAGTAAGATTATTTTATTTCAAATTTATTCCAGAAATACTAGAGTAGTTCAACATTAAAATCTTACTTATTCCAATTAAAGATAAAAACCATATGATCATTGAATTTAGACAAAGAAAATGTCTTTCATAAAATTGAAAACACATTTATGATAAAAAAAAATCTTGGCAAAGTAGTAAAATAGTAACTTTATTAACTGGTGAAATTTATTTACAAAAATACTTAAATGCATTTTTAAATAATGAAGTATTAAAAGCATTCCTTTCAACCTAAAACATAAAGAAAAATTTCTATCATCACTACTTCTATTGAACAGCATCTAGAAGCTTTAGGTCTCACAATAAAGTGGGTAATGTGAATGTCTATACAAGGAAAAAAATTCAGAAAATATAGAATTAAATTATGAAAATTGAAAGGGAAATTTAACAAGGTGATTAGACATGAAATAAATATGCAATGCCAGTTGGAACTTATACACCAGTGATAGGGAGAAATTCAGTTAAAATTCTATTTAATACATAAAAATAGTAATGTGGTTTGGTGTTGATGAGAAACATGGAAGACATGTGAAGAATATTATAGACTCCATTGCAATTCAAAAAAAACACATCAACCTGGGGATTTAGCTCAGTTGCACCACCAACTGCCTTGCAAGCCTAAGATCATGAGTTTGATCCCTGGTACAAAAAAGAAAGAAAGAATGAAAGAGAGAGGAAGGAAAGAAAGAAAAAAGAGAGAAAGAAAGGAAAAAAGAGAAAAAAAGAAAGAAAGAGAAAAGGAAGAAAGACCAAACAGAAGGCATAACTGGATGGAAACAGAAACCCTTCTCCCAGTCTGAAAGACTGTACAGTATATGAGGCAGTCTGCTGGATACAGCACTGTCCCATAAATGACATTAACATAATTAGTCACACAGACAAGTAGAAATCAATCTCATATAGCTTGAGTTTTATTAAAAATGCATAGACAAAAAAAAAAAACCTGCTAGGAATATACCCAAAAGAATTTAAAAACTCACATTGGAAAGACAGATGTAAACCCTTGTTCATAGCAGCTCAGTTCGTGATAGGTCAATCTTGGAAACAACCCAAATGTCCATCAACTGGAGAGTGGATAAAGAAGATGTGTTTTTTTTACAAAATGGAGTATTACTCTGCCATAAAGAATAACAAGATCGATCCATTTAGGTGCAAATGGAGACACCTGGAGGATATACTAATAAGTGAAATCAATAGATCACAGATAGATAATTCCCAGATCTTCTCTTTGGCATGAACACCTGTAGATGCAAATGAGTTCTAGAAAGTAGGACAGCTTTTATAGAGTGGAATATTTCTATAGGAAACTTGGTGTGGGAATGTGATGAGTGGAAGGAATAAATATGATACAGAAAGAAAATAAAAGAGCATGTATAAAGGGGGGAGGAGGGGGGAGT
>PVIC010012062.1:0-40340 GCA_004025085.1 Thryonomys swinderianus
GGGCGTGGAGACACGCCCACCAACAATCAACACCACATACCACAATGCCAGACGTGGTGGCTCACGCCTGTCATCCCAGCACTTGGGAGGCAGAGACAGGAGGATTGCTGAGTTCGCGGCGGCTTGCCTGGGCACCATAGTGAGCTCAGGGCCAGCCTGAACTACAAAGCGGGACCCTGTCTCAAAAGCAAAAAAAAAAAAGCTGTGAGAGTCATCCTGAGTATGTCCGACTAAAGATTTAAAAGGGTACCTAACAGATACTTGCAGAATCTAACGTGGAGTATCACCAATCCTACCATACTAAATAGAACCAATGTGTCTGATATTTATTCCACAAATTGCAATGATTCAATGTTCTCTGTACTGTCACCCATGCTTAAGAACACATTCCCTTTCATGATTTTAACACACAAGTGTAATACATAATTATCACTACAAAATGCCACCAAATTTTAAACGTGTAAACCACATTATTCTACTCAGATGGTGCTCCATTTACAAAAGTAAACTACTGCTTTTTGTTTGTTTTAAGACCAGGTCCCACACAGGCCTGTAGAAATTAAAAATCATTAATCAAAAGGACTTGCACTAGGTTTAGCATGTTGAGTAGCCCCGATGCCATTTTTAGATCGCCCAACTCTTCTCCATGTGCAACTTTTTCCAAATGATTCTAACAGAGTCAAGGATCTAACCCATGTAAACACAAGACTTATACACTGTAACACCTAAGATCTTACAGAATGGCTTATCGACAAGTGTAACTGTAAGGATTTTATTTGTATTGTGTATTGTTACATATAACTTTTTGTTTTCTATTTGAAAACACAGTATCCAAGTTTTCACATTTTTCATTTTTATTTATAATGTCAGACACTGCAATGTTAAATTATACTGGCAGCCTTTAAAAAACCAAAATTCCTTATACTGTACTAGCATTTCAAGATCACAGACCCCCAATCGGGGGTCTCAGAACCACCTTATGAAATACATACGGAAAATCATCCCCACTGTACAGGGTTAAGGTTGGTACTCAAAAGTGTAAATATTCAAACTCGACCAATTCAAGATCTTACTATAACTGGCAAGGCTGACACAACGACCCAAATTTCGGACTCTTGACTGCTGTTCTTCTACTTCCAGGACGTTACCAACCGAAGACTAATTTGCCTTTCCACAACACACCTGGGCTGGAACCAAGTGCCAAACGACTGCGGCACTGCCGTGCGAACACTAACAATCCACTCGGGCCCGCGTCGCTGCACCGCACAACACTTACTATATACACTGTGGCCTTCAACACAGCCTTCAGTGGAACGGTCCTCACTCCGTGGGAAATTCAGTAACAGTAAAATGACTTCGCCCGATTAATGTGTTTTAAATTAACAGCTCCGCAGGCCCAACAAAAAAAATGAATTACATACACCGCGCTCTACCGGCCATCCCAAAGTTGCCTAAGGGTCAAGGCGCGACAGTAAAACACAAAGAAGTGCGGCCCAACTGGCACCCTGGGACTCTCGCTGCCAGCCGCGCGCCGCCGGCCCGCGGGGGTCGCTTCCGCGCCCGGCCCGCGGGCTCCAGAGCTGCACGGCCGAGCGCCCGCGCCCCGCAAGGCGGCTCCGCGCGCCAGGCCGAACCCGCCTGGGCGCGGCGGCCGAGGGCAGCAGAGCGCGCGGGCAGGTCAGCTTCCGCCCGGCGCCCAGGCCTCGGCGGGCAGAGCGACGCCCCTCTCCGCCCGCCGGCCGGCTGGGGCCTCGGAGGCGGCAGGGGCGGCGGCCGCGGAGGCGGAGGAAGCGCGGCAAGGCGCACGGGGTCAGCAAGGCGCACGGGGTCGGGGCTTGGGTCGGGGTCGGGGTCGGAGCCGGGGCCGGGGCCGGGGCCGGGGCCGGGGCCGGGCCGGGGGCGGGCGCTACCTGCGAGCAGAAGTACGAGCCCTGGATGCCCAGCTTGATGCAGGTGGGACACTGGAGCTTGGCCTCTCGGCTGCAGCCGTCCGTCTCGCACACCCGCGTCTCCACAGCCGCCATGCTGGCCGCCTGCCGGAGGAGCGCCTGCCGAGGACGAGGAGGCGGGGCGGCGGCGCGGGGGGCGGGGCGGGGGCGGGAGCCACGCGGGCGGGAGCCAGCCAGGCGGGAGCGCGGCCGGAGGTGGCCGCGCAGGGGGAGCGCAGGGCCGCGGCTACGCTGCGCTGCGCGCCCCGCCCCGCCCCGCCCCGCCCCGCCGCGGCCTCCCCACCCCCCGGAGGGCGCGCACGTGGAGGACGGTGGCCGGTCTGGGCCGCCTCACGCCGGGACTGCAGCGTGCGAGCGCGACCGCCTGGCGCGGGCTGTGAAGGCCGAGTTGGGCACCGGGCGGAGCGGCCCTCACTCCGAGCCCTGGCTCCGCGAGACGGCTTCCAGGAGCCGGTGCCGAGCCCCGGGCCTGGACTGTGCCCGCTCACTAGTGGTCGGAAGGCGCGTTGGTTCGCGTGGCGGCTCCTAAGGAACTGATTTCTTTTTCTACGTTGTTTCTCACCGATCACGTTCGCTCGAGGCCTGACGATCGTCTCGGAATCCAGAACCGGCGCTGTCTGAGGCGCGACAGGCTGGGATTCACAGCCGCCCTTCTTGCCTGATTTCTTTCTTGCTTGCCTTCTTGCTTTCGCTTTTTCTTTTTCTTTTTTTTTTTTCCTAACCCCACTACCCTTACTCCACCGTCTACAAGGTATAGTGCCGGTAATAGTAGCACAACTCCCGGATCATCGATGCAGACGGTGCTCTCTGTACGAGGCTTGAATAGGGAGGACTGTAGTAATCCTGAGATGTGAGAGCTTAACAAACGAAGTTAAAGAAGTTTTACAGGATATCGGACGCAAACCTATTGCCTAAATCAACTACGTTCCAGATTTCTAACTTGGCACTTGACGGGGGAGGGAAGAAGAACGGTGGAAGAAAGTGTTAACAGGCTTTGTACAGAAAAACCTCTGTGCCAAGCAGGCTGGGAAAACAGACCTTGAATTGAGTTTTAGGGCAACACACCTTGGTACAGATAATTCTTGGCGCCAGACTATGGGCTTCCGTCTTGTGGGAGAACCTGACCCCGTCCCCAGGAACACGACCAAAGAACGGCCTTCGGATCGTTGGGGAGGATGGAAGCCGCGTTCGTTATTATCAAGGACGCTAGCCATTTCTCAAAACAGTGTGTCCGGCCCGGCTTCTGGCCAAAGCCGTGACTGTACACAGCCCGCTACTACGACCACATCTGCCTCTCGGGCCGGTGCCCCTTTGCCGGCAGTGAGGATAAACAGGGGTGAAGAAGCTGAGGCCCGGTCCAGCGGGGACCGCTGCGACCTGGGCCGGCCCGGTGCCGCGCCGCTGCTGCCCGGTGAAGCCGCTGAGTGCAGAGCCGGGACTTCCTCCTCGGCCGCCTTCGGTCCTGGGCGTCCGTCAGCGCTAGTGCTGTTCCCGCGCTGTTTCCGGTGATGACCCGTGGAGGGTAAAGGGAACGACTCCTCTCTCTCTGTACTTTTTCCCTAATTCTTAAACATAAATATATCTTAAACTTCCTTGGGTGTGTAGTGGCTGTATTCACTGATCAAGCCGGTAAAGTTTATTAAGGGTGCACCATAGTTGACAAATTGCCCTTGTCAACACAGAGAAACTGACACCCCTTCATCGTCAACCAAATGCTGTGAATTTTGTTGTCTAATCATGTTTTTTAAAACATTCCCCGTGGTTAATAGAATACATTTTTTATACAAAAACATCACTTTAGGGCTGGAGATTTTGCTCAAGTGGTACTGCTCCAACCTTGGACGCACAAGGGCCCAAGTTAAATCCCTAGTACCACCAAAAAAAAAATCACTTTAATGACTTTTATTGACTAGGAATTATAAGTAATATAATAAAATGAAATGATAAAAACTTGTATAAATAAGTAAAAAGAAAAAAGGCCACATGTATGTAAATATAATATTTTAAATAAAAACTGGACTGTAGAATAGTCACTTGCTTTCTTTCATTATCATGAACTGCTTTTATTGTCACCACATACACTGTTAACATAAATTTAGTGACTATAATACCAGAGAGCTCTGATAATAGTGATTTGGGTTATTTTTAATTGTTTTATACTTTAAGCAAAGCTTTGGTGAATATTTTTTTTCAAAGTTAAATATCACCTTTGTTTTAGCACACCTGAATTAAGGGTAGAAGGTAAAACAAATACAGTATAATATACACAGCGCATCAAAGATGCAGCCTTTCTAAAAATCATGCTGTAGAAAAGAAAAAGAATGTCATAACGAGAAACAGGCCTGATTTAATCAAGAAACTTTCATGATATTTGATTTTTAACCATATGTAAGTACAGTAATCTCCAAAGTATTTGACACATTTATTTTTTTTCTATTTCAAATCCTCTAAAGTAGACACAGTTTGCTTCCTATAAAGCTAATTTTAAGACCACACAAAGTTGAGCACAAATCAAGTTAAATCCAATAATCCAGAGTAATGAGGGATAAAAGATACTGAATATACCTTTGTCAGAAAACTAACTACCCAAGCTGACTACCTGGAGTCCTCACACTGGAAAAGCAACAATTGCTTTATGTACCAACTCATAGTGGAATTAGGAATTGTACTTTGTTCTCTATTAAGAACAATTTATATACTTAAGTGGTCTTTATAGACAATCTTCATCCATTTAAATTAAACAAGTTCAACAAAAATGTTAGTGAATTTCTTTTTATCTACAATTTTGCATACATCTTTATTAGGATATACTTTAAAACTGGACTTGTTCCATCAAAGGATTTTCATTGCCTATTGTCTTATATACAGTTTTCCATATTTTTAGATATTTCACCATACACTCCAAAACATTATTTAAAAGGGAAATATAGTAAGTTTATGATTGGGAAAAGTGACAGATACTTGCCTAATCATGTTTTCAAAGTAGAGATCACCAGTAAAGAATAAAGTAGTTTTGGGCTGGAGGGTTAGCTCAGTGGTTCCAGCGCCTGCCTCGCAAGCGCAAGGTCCTCAGTTTGATCCCCGGTTACCACATATAATGCTGGGCATGGAGACTCACCCGCCAACAATCAACACCGCATACCACAATGCCGGACGTGGTGGCTCACGCCTGTAATCCCAGCACTCGGGAGGCAGAGACAGGAGGATTGCTGAGTTCGCGGCAGCTTGACTGGGCACCATAGTGAGCTCAGGGCCAGCCTGAACTACAAAGCGAGACCCTGTCTCCAAAAAGCATTAAAAAAAAAAAGAGAATAAATCAGTTTTGCACATCTATGTATGTGAAACACCAGAAGAACACAGTGTATTTCTGTGGTATTCCTGCCCAGAATGCATAATTGTTTCTAATCATAAGAAAACATCAGCCTGAACACAGTCTATGGTACAACTGAACTGATCTCTTCAAAATGCCATTTTTTGAATTTCAGAAACTTGCGAATCCAAAGGAATTAAAGAGATAGTATTAAGTGCCAATCCATGATATAGGATGGACTGTGGACCACAAGTAAAACATCTGCTAGAAAAAAATTAAGTTATATCAAATCGTTAAAGTGTAGGTACCTGTACAGTAGTGTGTAGTTTGATGTTTGACAAACAAAATGAGTAAAATAAGTATGAGGGATGTTAGTGATTGGAAGACCTAAGTATAACAGAGTACATTTTTCAGCCCTTGCAGTCTTAAAACATTACTTTTTAAAGTTCTAGGTGTGGGAGATCCAGTCCCCAGAGCAGACATATCCAGACCCCAAAGCCATGGACTCAGCAACACGAGAAGCAAAACTTCTCATAAAACTCTGCAGAAACAGACACAGACAGGTACATGCAATTCAGATGAGCAGTGACTTTTACACCCTTAGCCTGCAAGGCCCCTCTCCTTGTCCTTCCTTAGCTGAAGGGACAGACGTATGATCTTTCACAATTGCCGTCTTGGTTTCCCAGTTTCTTGGAAAACCACCCACGCTCCCCTCCTTTGTGTACTCCTTTTGATTGTAAAACGTTGCTTGCTTAGCTGTTATCTGGTCCTGAGTCCTCACTCTGGGACTTTGTTGTGAGGTTATTCTTTGTGGATCAGTCAGCACATTTCTGTCCACAGCTAAATAAATGAACCATCTGTCTACAGTATTTCTTACTCTAGGGTTCAGTTCCCAGCACACAGCAACAAAGAAAATGCTCATCATCTGCAGGATCAAGTCCAAAGCAGACTGCTTGTGTGTACCCCTTGCTTAACTCATTAGCCTCTCTCTCACTATTCTGACTCTCTAGTAATAGCAAACTGCTCTGGTTTCTTGATTATCGTACAATTTCACTCTTTCATGTTTTTATTCCTACTGTTCTCCACCTAGAGGTCCTCTCTCCAATCTCTCTTCATGAAATTACTGTTTTTTTAATATGCAGCTCAAACACCACTTGACCCATTGAATTTTGCTCACTTCCTTGGCTTTAATCAGTGCTTCCTCTCTGCCACTTCCACGTCAATACTATGTGCTGTTGTTGCATTTAAATACACATTTAGCCAACATTTAATAAGGATATATAATATCCTAGTATTACTATTATGTTGAAGATTCAAGGCCTACTTCCACATCTAACAACAGCACTATGGATAATAACTTTGTCATCACAGATAATTCAGAGATCATTCTCCTGTCCCGAAAATTATCAGAGACAAACCGCGATAAACACTGTCTTGAGACTGATGTCATATGGGGGGAAATTTGTTTCTCCACATGTGCCTCAGTCAGGACCTTCAACATCAACTGACAACACAACCATGCTTTTAACCAGTGCATGAGCTGCCAGTGACTCCGGGAGACACTATTACCCCATAAATATCCGGCAGATAGGCATTACATCTGGGAACAGCTGATCACGGGTCTATCACTACAATGGGAACAGGGTTCACCTAGAACAGGCATCACCATGACTAAAGCCATGTCTAGAAGAGACCTTAGAGATGGGACATAGTGCTCCTCTCAACAGTAGTTCTCAAAAGGGCGTTGCGTCACGGGTTCACTTTAGGCTTTTTTGACTAGATTGATGTGGAATAATTAGAAAAACTAGAATAGATACATAAATTGTCACATTTCTTTATAAGCTTTTTTAAATCTAAGGTTGGTGGTTAAAAATTTTATTACATTAATAATCTTTACCTTTGGTATTGCATGAAGAAGAAAGGATTTTATGCAAACGAAAGTAATACAATTTCTAATTTTAAACAAAAAAAATTGTATTGATTGCTGGAACTATAAGACAGATATTTCTATTATCTTCTTGTAATTCAAGAAATTCCTTAAATAAATCTGATTTTGATGTGGGCGATAAAAGACATCTAAGTTAATAGTCTGAAACAGCTTTCTGTATTTTGTTAACAGGTTAGAAAATATAATTTCAATTATTTATTAAGTTTGTTCAAGAAAGCTTATTGATTAAATTTGGGGATAAATCATATATCAATTCTGTCACATGTTCATTTGAACTTTACCCTTCATAAAAGTATAATTCTAGGGGTAGGGATTTAGCTCAGTGGTTCCGACATTTGCCTTGCAGGCAAAAGGTCCCTGGTTCAATCCTGGTAACCACATAAAACCATACCGGGTGTGGTGGCTCAGGCCTGTAATCCCAGCACTTGGGAGGCAGAGGCAGGAGGATTCCTAAGTTTGAGGCTTGCCTGGTATACATAGTGAGCTCAGGGCCAGCCTAAACTACAAAAAGAGACCCTGTCTTTAAAAAAATAAATAAATTATATATATATATATATATATATATATATATATAATTCTACACATACTCTTTCATTCTAAGTAAATTCTAAAATGTTAAGATATTTCATTAAATCATATTACTCAGGGCTGGTGATTTAGCTCAGTGATTCTGGTGTCTTTCTGGCAAGTACAAGGTCCTGAGTTTGACCCCTGGTACCACATATCACAATGCCAGGCATAGTGATTTACACCTGTAATCCCAACATTCGGAAGGTAGAGGTAGGAAGATTGCATTTTTGAGGCTAGCCTGGACTACACAGTGAGTTCAGGACCAACCTGAACTGCAAAGCAAGACCCTGTCTCAAAAACAAAAAAAAAATTGTTTTACTCAAATATATGCACACATTTTGTGTGTGTGTGTGTGTGTGTGTGTAAGAGACAGGGTCTCACTTTGTAGTTCAGGCTGGCCCTGAGCTCACTATGTAGCCCAGGCAAGGCGCCGCGAGCTCAGCAATCCTCCTGTCTCTGCGTCCCGAGTGCTGGGATCACAGGCGTGAGCCACCACGCTCAGCACTGTGGTATGTGGTACTGATTGCTGGTGGGCGTGAGTCACCATGCCCAGAATTCTATGTGGTTACCGGGATCGAACTCAGGACCTTGCGCTTGCGAGGCAGGCGTCGGAACCACTGAGCTAAGTCTCCGGCCCTATGCACACATATTTTTAATTTTTTTTTGAGATACAGTTTCACTGTGTAATTGAGGCTGAATTTGAACTCACTATATAGTCCACACTGGTCTTGAATGAGGAGCAATTCCCCTGCATCAGCCTCCTGAGTGCTAGGATTACAGGTCCCAATACACCCAGATGTGTGAATACATTTTAAATTAAAAATTACATTGTTAATACAAACTTCCTTTTTCAAGAAGAACAAAAATATCAATGAGAGATAAAATGGGAAAATATTTGACTGAAAATATTTTTGGAGGGGTTGCTACCTCTATCACTCAAATTTTGGAAATTTTAACATTTCCAATGTGCCTAGGACGTGTGCAGGACACATTTTATTATGGAGATTGTACAGGTTGATTTTTGTTTGTTTGAACATTTGAAAGAATTTAATGTTAACATTTTCTGCTTTTAAAATTCTAAGATCTTAAGTTTAACAAATTTTTTATGTGTTAAGATACCACTGGCCTTTTTTCAGCAGAATTGTTCATACAAATTTATTCCAAGGATTTAGCTCAGTGGTTCCAGCTTCTGCCTTGCAAGCGCAAGGTCCAGAGTTCGATCCCCAGTAACCACATAACCCAAGGCCGGGCGTTGTGATTCACATCCACCAGCAATTATTGTGTACCTTATACACAATGCCAGGCGTGGTGTCTCGTGCTTGTAATCCCAGCACTCAGGAGGCAGAGGTAGGAGGATTGCTGTGAGTTTGACGCTTGCCTGGGCTACATAGTGAGCTCAGGACCAGCCTGAACTACAAAGCAACAGCCTATCTTAAAAAAATCAAATTAAATTTTTTAAAAAAGAACATAAAACTAAAAAAGAAGTGCAGGCTCATTCTTAGTTAATCCAACTTTCTAAAGAATGGAGTATTTGACCTACAGACTTTGTGAAAACTATCTGACCTAATCTGATGAGATATTCTGACTGTATGTCTTAATTCTAGCATGATTTTGCAGTGCTGGAGATCAAACCCAAGGCTTCACATATGTCAGGCAAATACTCTACTATTGGGCCTCATTGTCAGCTGAAAGTGGTTTGTAAGTCTAGTATCATATGTAGGGAGTGTAACAGAACACACAACAATGGGATCATACAAATGCACATTTCAGAATGAACTACGTAGGTCATATCCCTGTATCCCTAGATAATGAGCCCCACAGGGTCATTCGACAATATTTATGGTAAATTGTGCCCCAATGACCATTTTCATTTAAGAAATGTAACAGAAATACCGCATTTTGCTAAAACCTCTCCAAAACTCAGAATTTCCTTTACCACATTACAGAGAGGTTTTCACATATTTTAGATTTTCTTTAAAGAATAGATTATCTTGGCTTGTTGACAACCTTGACCAGTTACATCTTGTTTTTCTTGTTGAGTTATAAAGAAATTTCACTTTAATACATGCTTTCATTAAATTGTATGATTAACAAAACTTCTTGTTTTGATGTGCCAATGTGTGGGAAGCGACCTGGGGTCGTCACTGTGAGGCCTGGAGATCTGCACCGGGTGCCGCCCTGACTAGCAGGGAGCGGTCTGCACCGTGAACGGGGCCGCCCAGCTCCCGGGAGAACTGCAGCCTCGTCCTGAATAACGGGATCTGTCTAGTTGCTGCCTCGGCTGCCGGATCAGTGGCGACAAGAGGTAAACAACCTCTGGCCCAGGGTTGTTCTCCGTCTGCTCCTCATTTAAGAATCTGCTGTTCTTCCCTTAGCGATTGCGTTGATCAACAAACTCCTTTGTGATGCGCTGAGAATAAAGTCATTCTTGTCTCTAGACTGCTTATCTAATAGTCTGAAATTGGCACAAGAAAACTGGCCTTCAGGAAGTAGATGATAGGGAAGTTACATCTCAGAAAGAACTAGTTGTAGACTAGGTGTAAGAATTAAAACACTATTTCTTTTTTCTTTTTCACTGATTCTGTAGTTCTCTGTTTCCAAGTCTCTAACTGTGACTATAGACAATTGTTAGCTGCTTCTGACGTCACTAATGTCCTTGAAATCTGTGTAAGTGTAGCACTGTGAATAAACTCGGGGCCTGCTCAGTACTGACTGAGAGGTCCTCCCGATCCCATTATTCTGTCTTCTTTCTTTTCTCAGCTACACCCCTCGACTTCGCAAACCCGCTGTTTTGTCCGGCAGGCTCCTGCACCAATGCTTATGTAAAATCATCAATGAAGCAACTCACACCTACCTTATACACAGATACACATACTTGTAAAAACATTTAAAATATGACATCTGAAAAAAGCTTACTTTAAGAGATTGGGGTTATAGCTCAGTAGTAGAGCCCTTAGCACACCTGAAGTACTGAGATAGAATTGTTTTTGCTAGTTCTACGAGGTATGCTATTGATATTTTTCACTGAGATTACAATAAATCTGTGTAACAGTTTTGGAAGTTTGGCATTTTCACTGTACTGGTTCTGCCTATCCAGGAACAAAAGATATATTTCCATTTTCTGAAATCCTCTTTGATCTCCTTTTCAGGAGGCTGTAGTTTTGTTTGTAGCAGTCTTTCACTTGCTTTGTTAGACTGACTCCTAAGTTTTCTTTTTCTTCATGCTGTTACGAAAAGAGTGATTACACTAATTTCTCTCTGAGTTTCTTACTCATATACTGGGATGCTATTGGCTTTCTAGTGTTGATTTTGTATCCTGCTACCCTGCCAAATTTGGTTATTAAATCTAGGAGTGTTTGGAGTTTTGGGGGTGTTCTGTATAGAATATCATGTCCTCAGCAGATACTGATAATTTTACTTCTTCCTTTGTAATCCTTCTTTATTTTCTTTCTTTCTCTTGTGTAATTCCTCTGGCTAATGTTTCCAGAACTATATTGAACAGAAGTGATCATGGGAGCATTCTTGTTTTGTTCCTGATTTTACAGTGAAAACTTTCAGGTTTTCACCATTTAGTATAATATTGGCTGTTGCTTTGTCATAGATGGCTTTGTTCCCAATTTTCTATAGGATTTTTTAATTTTAGCATGAATGAATGTGACTTTGTCAAATGCTTTCTGTGCATCTCATCAGATGGTTACGTGTTGTTTGTCTTTGGTTCTATTAATATGTTGTATTACATTTATCAATTTGTATATGCTGAACCATTCCTGAATATGTGAGACAAGTCCTACTTAGTCATGGTGTATAATCTTCTTGATAATTTGCTGCATTGTTTGCCAGTATCTTATTGAAGACTTTTACATCTATGTTCATTATGAAGGTTGATCTGTAGTCTTTTCTGGTTGGATCCTTCTCTGGTATTTGTACTATGGTAATGCTTGCTTGCAGGAAAGAGATTAAGAGTGCTGTTGCTCTTTCCATTTCACTAAAGTGTTTGAAGAGTAGTGCCACAAGATCTTCTCTAAACTTCTTGAAAAATTTGTTAATGAATCTTTTAGCACCTGGGCTTTTCTTGGTTGATAGGTTTTTAATTACTTCTTCAATTTCATTGACATATATTGGGTTATTTCGATTTTTTATATCTTCTTGATTCAGCTGTGGTAATTCATATGTATGTAGCAATCTGTTAATTTCTTCTGAGTTTTCTCTCTTCTTGGAGTACAGGCTCTTGAACTGGGTATTGATGATCTTGTGGAGTTTTACAGGATCCATTGTTATTTCACCCTTTTCATTCCTAGTTAAATGAATTCTAGTCCTTTTCTGTTTTTGATAAGGTTGACTAAGGTTTTGTCTTATTTAATCTTTCAAAGAACAAATTATTTAATTCATTAATTCTTTGTATTGTTTACTCAGTCTCACATTAATTTGGCCCTGAGCTTCATAATTTTCTCCCTTGTGCAAGTTTTGGGCTTTATGTGTTCTTATTTTTGTAGGAGCTTGAGGTTCAAGATTAGTTTGTTTTGACCCTGCTCTATTTTCCTGATATGGCTATTCACTACTATAAATTTCTCTCATAGGACTGCTTTCATTTTATCCTATAAATTCCAGTATGTTTTCTTGGCATTATCATTTAATCATAGAAACTGTGTTCTGACTCTGTTTTCCTGATATGGCTATTCAGTGCTATAAATTTCCTTCATAGGACTGCTTTCATTTTGTCCCAGTATGTTTTCTTCACATTATCATTTTATCATAGAAACTATCTAATTTCCTTGTAAATTTTATCTGTCAACCAGTGGTTGTTCATTAAGGTGTTATTAAATTCCATGTGTTTATGCAGTTTTTGTGAGTTCTTTTGCCATTGATTTCCAATTTCACTGCTCTATGATCTGACAATATACATGTGATTTGAGTTCCTTTTGATTAACTTAAGTATGTTCTGAGACCTAGAATGTAGTCTATTTTGGAGAAAGTCCCATGTACAGCTGAGAAGAATGAGTGAGACTGTTGTTGTTGGGTAGAACACTGTAGATATCTACTAAATCCAGTAATTCAGTGTTTTGTTTGGCTCTGATTTTTTAGTGTACTTGATTTGTCCCTAACTACAATTAATATTAGTGCTAATCTACTTTTTCATATCCATGAGTGTTAGTTGTATAGACTTGGCTCTGCTGGTATTTGGTGCATACGTATTTGGTGCATACATATTTGTGATGACTATCTCTTCCTCTTGGATTGTTCCCTCAACAAGCATGCATTGATGATTGTCTCTTTTCATCAACACTGACTGAAATCCATTGTTTGCAAATAGCAGAATAGCTATCCCCGCTTTTTTCCTAGTTCCAATAGCAGAATAGCTATCCCCGCTTTTTTCCTAGTTCCTGTCACATGGAGTATTGTTTTCCATGTTTACTTTCAGTCTATGAATTTCTTTGTGAGTAATATATGTTTCTTGTGTGTGGCATATTGTTGGATCTTTCTTCTTCTTTGTCTTGCTTCTTGACCCATTCTTGACCAGTCAGGTTTTTTTGATTGGTGATTATGACTGATATGTGTTAACTTACCCCCGTTTTATGTTCCCATTGTTGGCTCCCTTCTTTCTGCTTGTGTTTAATGTCTTGCTTTGCCAGGTATATTTTTTGTTGGGGTTCATGGAGTTGTAGTTCTTGTTATGTCTTTGTAGAGTGTCCTTCGGAACATTTTATATGCTAATTTGGTGTTCATGAATTTCCTCAGGTGCTCTTGGTCATGGAAGTATCTTATTTGTCCATCAATTTCATAAGATAATTTTTGTAAGACAATTACATCAATCTGGGTTAGATATTGTTTATTTTTAGGGCTTGAAATACTTTACTACAAGCTCTCTTTGACTTAAGAGTTTATGTTGAGAAGTCTGCTGTGATTCTGATGCGTTTTCCTTTATATGTGATTTGTTTCCCTTCTCTAACAGCTTTTAATATTCTGTTCTTGGGTTGAATTTCTGGAATTTGACTATTATGTGCCTTGAATTATGACTATTATGTAGGTTTTTCTTATCAAGGCTAAATGGAGTTCTACATGCCTCGCTTATCTGTACCTGAAATTCTTTTTTCATGTCTGGAAAGTTTTCTGCCACTACTTCTGTAAAAATTTTTTTTTGTTTGTTTTTGGGTTTTTTGCTTTTTGAGACAGAGTCTCGCGTTGTAGTTCAGGCTAGCCCTGAGCTCACTATGGTGCCCAGGCAAGCCGCCGCGAACTCAGCAATCCTCCTGCCTCTGCCTCCCGAGTGCTGGGATGACAGGCGTGAGCCACCACATCCGGCATTTGTAAAAATGGTTTTTATGCCCTTTGTGCTATCTTCTGATTCTTCAATGATTCCAAATAATCTTATATTACTCTCTTTGTATCATTTAGCAGTTGTTGAATTGAGTTTTCATGGTCCCTTTTATAGACGGCTGCTTTGAGATATATCAAAGCCCAGGTATCTGAAGGCACCTGAGGACACAATCCCATCTTTTAGCACAGAGACATAATGAGGTTTAATTATATAATAATAATAAATCATCCTGTGCCATATGGCCTGCAAGGTTACCTAGAACGTTTGGTCTCAATAAGCTGATAAAAATGAATATAAGTGTTAAGCTATAAAATTTGTTCCTATATTCTTCTGATGTCTGTTCCACAAATGTTCTTTTCTTTGGGAACCTCACCTGACCAGGCCTCCCTTCAGCCACGTGACCCTGATACCTTGCTATTTTTAAGAGGTCTTTTCACTTGATGATTGCCAATGACAGCACTGTTTTCTAGAGCTAATGTTCTGTCTTCATATTGGTTGACTTTGCTGCATACATTTTTACTAGAACACAGTGGACAAGTTACCTAGCATATCCATAACTTAGGTTATGATGGGTAATTTTAGTTTTTACTTATGACCAAAGTCTTGAGTTAATGGCCTACATACCAGCCACTTGTGCTGCCAGATGGTCTCAGATACATATTGAACCCTTAAAGAGAAGAAGGAACATTATGCCATCATTTCCTAGATGGGGTTAATTGAGAAATGTTAGGCCAATGTCTGTTTAAGGACATTGCAATCTACCAGTATACAGGAGAGAGACTTTGAAAACTCTAGATGAGCCTTCAGTTGACTGATTTATGTCTCTGGTTCAATCCCTGGTAACCACATACAACAATTCCAGACATGGTGACTCACACCCACCAGCAATCAGTACCACATACCACAGTGCTAGGCACGGTGGCTCATGCCTGTATGCCTAGCCCTCGGAAGACAGAGGTAGGAAGATTGCTGAGTTCGAGGCTTGCCTGGGCTACATAGTGAGCTCAAGGCCAGCCTGAACTACAAAAGCGAGACACTGTCTCAAAAAAAAAAAAAGAAATCAACTTCAAATAGATTAAAGACAAATTAGAGCAGGGACTAAAACTACAAGATAAAAACATAGAGAAATTATATATTGGATTGGACAACAAAAGCAGACATAGACCAGTGAAATATGTCAATCTGAAAAGCTTTTCTACATTAAAGGAAACAGCTAACAAAATGGAGCTATAGCCTGCACACTAGTCAAAAATATTTGTGAGCCATACATATAATAAAGGATTGATAACCAAAATATATTAAGGGACTCAATAGCAAAAAAAAAAAAAAGAGAGAAAATGGGTAAGGGACTTGACATTTTTCAAAAACACCCAGTAGATAAGGCAAATGTTGTGCATGTTAGGCAAATGCTCTACCACTGAGCTACACCCCCTTCCGTGGTTGTTTTAAAAGGTCTTTAAATATGATTTGTCTCTTGAGAAAAAAGCCAAAATAAATAATCAAAAATTCAAAATTCAGGGGCCGGAGGGTTAGCTCAGTGGTTCCGGCGCCTGCCTTGCAAGCACAAGGACCTGAGTTCGATCCCCAGTTACCACATATAATGCCGGGCGTGGTGGCTCACGCCTGTAATCCCAGCACTCGGGAGGCAGAGACAGGAGGATTGCTGAGTTAGCGGCGGCTTGCCTGGGCGCCATAGTGAGCTCAGGGCCAGCCTGAACTACAAAGCGAGACCCTGTCTCCAAAAAAGCAAAAAAAAAAAAAAAAAAAAAAAAAAAAAAAAAAAAAAAAAAAAAAAAAAAAAAAAAAATTCAGAATACTTCCCATGCATAAAAGGTACAATAGCATAATCTATTACGGTGAAAACTTAAATCAACCTAAATGTCTAATTAATAACCTGAAGTGAGATATATGAATTATGAGCTTCCTTTGAACAAAATATCATGCTATCTTTTAAAAGTTTTGTATACACATATCCTCATATTTACTGCTAACTGAAAAGACAAGAATTAAAAAATTTTATGAGAACAGAACCACTCCAAATAGCAACATATAAAAAGTGTAGAGAAACATGTCCAAATATGTGTAATACATGTCTTTGGTGAGCCAATGTCAACGTTTTTCTTTACACTCATTTATACTTTCTATTATTCTTTACTTAATATGAGCTTTCTTAATATGAAAAGGAAGCCTCTGTCTAACTTGTACATTATGCTATTTGTAGCAATATACAGTTCATACTATTTTTCAAAAACTTCCTATTGATTTTTAATTCATTACAAGTCACAGATTTCAGTTCAGTTGTAAAGATGAATTTTGCATCATATATTCTAAATAATAATGTCTAAAAAGTCATGGACTCAAGCCTAATAGCTGGGACAGTCTTCTCTCCTTTTCATAGAAAGTTTAAATTCAATTCTGTAATTCAGCCTAAAGACCAATTGAATCAAAGTTTGTGTTTATTCAGTAGTCATCAAAAATGCAATGCCTTGGGCCAGAGATTTAGCTCAGTGGTTCTGGTGCCTGCCTCGCAAACACAAGGTCCTGAGTTCAATCCCCAGTAACCACATACAATGCTGGGCGTGGTGACTCATGCCCACCAGCTATCAATACCACATACCACAGAGCCAGGCATGGTGGCTCACGCCTGTAATCCCAGCATTTGGGAGGCAGAGACAAGAAGATTGCTGAGTTCCAGGCTTGCCTGGGCTACATAGTGAGCTCAGGGACAACCTGAACTACAAAGCGAGACCCTGTCTCAAAAAAAAAAAAAATGCAATGCCTTAATGTCAACCAAACACTACAAAGTTTAATTGGAAATATATGTTCCACATTTGGTTTCCCCCAATAACCACCTAACAAATGAAACTAGCAAGTAGCATTCATTGTTTTCTAACCCTATGAGATTAGCAAGAGGTAATCAAGAGTTGATTGACTGGATTTCTGCTTATCTATTTCACAGCATATTACAAAATTGTTCTAAGGCTGATTGCATAGGCCAATTGAACTAGAAGTTATTTTCTTAAAACAAGTGTATTTGAAAATGTGCTATAAAATAAGCACAACTTCAGTTTTCTTTCTGAAGTGCTTCCTGTAAATCTAAAAGAAATAGAAACTGTAGATAATTACAATCAGATTAATATGTATAAATTGTGCAATATTTGACCTATGCATTAAGAACAAAAACTCTTTGCACATTTTTGAATTGTGAAAGTAATGCATGAAATACTCTACAGGCCAGCAGACTATAAAAAAATGAATACTTGATCACCCAGGAATGTAACAATTGTATGTAAGGAAATAGTCCTTTATATTCTATTTAAATTCATAACATTACTCCTGGGAAAGAAGTAAAGGGCAGTACAACTTTTTTATATCTTCTATATTGGACTCAAATTACATAGAATTGTCATATCTCCTGAGAAGACAGCAGGAAAGAAAACTACACTGTACCAAAATCCTTTTGGAAATGAATGATGAGCATCGCTTTGATTTATAAGTTTATCAGTTTATCAGCTTTCCATGAACCCAGGACAGTAGCCCTTTGACATTGCACAGAGGTACAGTATACTTTAGTCATATAAAGTGATCTTACAGACTTTGGTTGCTTCCTTTTTTTAGCACAATGGACCTTTTCTATAAGTGTTTTCTAGTTACTCTATTTGCATATCATAGCTTTATGTCTGTGAAAGGAATACATACCATGTAGTATGTAAAATATACAATATACAATTTTATAGTATCCCTTCCGAGACAGAAAGAAGGCGTATCAGTCCCTGAAGAGTCCACTCAGCTCTACTTTGGGGATATCTGAAAGCAATACAAGAGAAGGGATGTAAAAGGGTGGGCAAAGAAGGCCCGACGCGGAGGAAGGTACACTGGCAGAGATGCCCTTGTGAGGACACCGTTCCATCCACCCGTGATACAGCTGCTGCTGTGAGAGTGACCACTGTGACTAGGTGACGCACTGGAATCAAGGGTCATTTGGTGATTCATAAAGTATCTATCATACATTTTAAAACTAGTTTGCATCTTCAGTTTCTCATACCCTAGAAAAGATAGGGTATTTACACATCTGTGATCTATCTATTTTACTTATGAGTAGGTCCTCAAGGTACATCCATTTGAATATAAATGACTCAAAACTATCATTCTTTATGGGAGAGTAATATTCCTTTTTTTTTTAACCCACATCTTCTTTATCCAGTCTCCAGTTGATGGGCATTTGGGTTTTTTCCAAGATTTGGCTATCATAAACTGAGCTGCTGTGAACAGGGTGCACATATATTGCTGAGGTGAATCTTTTCATTCTTTTGTGTATATACCTAATGGGAATAGCAGGCTCAAACGGAAACTCTAATCCTAGTTTGTTGAGAAATCTCAACACTGATCTCCAAAGTGGTTGCATCAATCTCCATTTCCACCAACAGCAGAGAAGTGTTCCTTTCTCCCTGCAGCCACACCAGCATTTGTTGTTGGTTAAATTTGAGATACCAGCCATTCTTTGTGGAATGAGAAGTAATCTGTGTTGTTTTCATATGCATCTCTCAAATGATCAGTGATTATATGAGCATCCTTCATATGCTTCTTAGCTGCATTTACATCTTCCTCTGAAAAAATGTCTGTTCACTTCAGATGTCCATTTTTGAATTGGGTCTATAAAGAGCCTTATTTTAAGCTCTTTATATATTCTAGACAGTAGCCATCTGTCTAAGAAACATCTAGTAAAATTTTTTTCCCCAAGTTGTCATTTTTTCACTCTGCTAGTGGTTTCTCTTGCTGTGCAGAGGTTCTAATAAGATGAGATCCAGGGCCGGAGGGTTGGCTCAGTGGTTCTGGCACCTGCCTCGCAAGCGCAAGGACCTGAGTTCGATCCCCGGTAACCACATATAATGCTGGGTGTGGAGACATGCCCACCAACAATCAACACCGCATACCACAATGACGGACGTGGTGGCTCACGCCTGTCATCCCAGCACTCAGGAGGCAGAGACAGGAGGATTGCTGAGTTCGCGGCGGCCTGCCTGGGCACCATAGTGAGCTCAGGGCCAGCCTGAACTACAAGGCGAGACTCTGTCTCCAAAAAAGAAAAAAAAATAAGATGAGATCCAAATTGTTGATTTCTTCTGCTAGTTCTAATGCTGTAGAGGTTTAGCCATAAAGTCTTTCCCTAAGCCGATGTCTCCAAGTGTTGTACCTAACCTGTTCTGTAGGAGGTTTAGAGTTTCTGTTTTAAATTTAGGTCTCTAATTCACTTTGATTTTAGTTTAGTGCATGGTAAAAAAGATAAGACTAGCTTTAGTCTTTGGCAGGTTGAAACCCAGTTTTTCCAGCACCATTTGTTAAAGAGGCTATCTTTCCTCTGTTGAGGATATTTGTCCCCTTAGTCAAAGATGAGATGGCTTAGTGTATCTGGGCTTGTTTCTGGGTCTCCTAGTCTGTACCACTGATCCTCAGGTCTGTTACTTTGCCAGCACCATGCTATTTTTATCATAGTGGCTTTGTAGGATAGTTTCAAGTTGGGGATTATGATGCTCCTTACCATGTCCTTGTTGCCTAGAATTGCTTTTTCTATTCTAGGTCTTTTGTGGTTCCAGATGAAGTTTTCCATTATTTTCTCTAGCTCTGTGAAATATGCTGTTGGAATTTCAACTGGAATTGTGTAGAATCTATACAGTAGTTGTGGGACTATAGTCATTTTGATGACATTGGTTCTTCCAGCCCAGAAACAAGGCATGTCTTTCCATCTTCTGATATCCTTCAATCTTCTTTTTCTGAGTGCTGTAGTTTTCAGGGTAAAGGTCTTTCACCTCTTTTATTAGATTGATTCTAAGACATTGTAATTCTGGGGGAATGCTATTGTGAAAGGGATTGACTCTCCAATTTCTCCTTCAATGAATCTGTTGTTTGTCTATACAAAAGCTATTGACTTTTTAGCATTGACCTTGTATCCAACTATTCTACTAAATTTGCTGATTATAGCTAGCAGTCTTTTAGGATCTTCTATATAGAGTATCATGTCATCAGCAATGAATTAGCGAGTACTGCTTTCCTTTCAATTTCATTAAAGAGTTTGAGAAGCAGTGGCACTAACTCTTTATTGATTGATTGATTGATTGTGATACTTGGGATTGAACTCAGGCCCTCGTGCATCCAAGGTTTGTGCAGTACCACTTGAGCTAAATCACCAGCCCTCTAACTCTTCTTTAAAAGTTTTATAGAATTCAGCAGTAAAGCATCAGGACCAGACTTTTCTCTGTTCGTAGGTATTTTATAACATTTTCAGTTTCACAGATTGATATTGGAATGCGTAATATTTTGTATCTTCATTCAACTTTGGAAGTTCATATGTGTCTAGGAATCTATCCATTTCATCTGTATTTTCCATCTTATTGGAGTACAGATTTTCAAAGTAGGTGTCTATTATCCTGTGGAGTTTTGCTGGATCTTTGGTGATTTCCCCCTTCTCATTTCTAATAGCGTGGATTTGAGCTTTTTCCTTCCTTTATTTGATAAGGTTGGCCAAGAGTTTGTCAATTTTGTTTATCCTTTCAAAGAACCAACTCTCTAATTCACTGATTTTTTTGTATCATTCTCTTAGTCTCCATGGCATTAATTTCTGCTCTGATCCTTATAATTTACTCCCTAGTACAAGCTTTGGGTTTGTCTTGCTCTTCTTTCTCTGGTACCTTGAGGTTCAACATTAGGTTATTTGAGCTTGCTGTTTTCCTGGTGTGGGTGTTCACTGCTATGAATTTCCCTCGTAGAATTGCTTTCATTGTGTCCCATAAATTCCTGGATATTGTAGTGGGATTATCATTTAATTGTAAAAAACTGTTTTTTTCTGTGTCCCATTGGATGTCCAGCAGAGTGTTGTTCAATTTCCGTGTGTTTCTGAGGATCTTGGAATTTCTTTTGCTATTGAGCTCCAATTTCAAGGCACTATGATCTGACAGTATACAAGGGATAAGTAGAATTCCTTTGCATTTAAACATGCTCTATGAACTAGCATGTGTTCTGCTTTGGAGAATGACCCATGAACAGCTGAGAAGAAGGTATATTCTGACTTTGTGGGTGGAATATTCTGTAGGCATCTATTAAGTTCATTTGCTCAAAAGTTTGGCTCAGTTCGAGTATTTCATTATTGATTTTTTGTCCAGTCTATCTATTTGTGACAGTGGGGTATTGAAGTCTTCTACTACTATTGTATTAATGCTTATCTGGCTTTTCATATCTATTAATATTTGTTTTATACAGTGGGTGTACTAGAATTTGGTGCAGAACGATGTACTAAAGGCCTCTGCCTGGGTTCCAGTACCACTGCTGTACTTAGCCAGTGTACGCAGACAAGTAGGTGTTGTCTCTGGAGGCTCTTCCCATGCAGCAGTCAGGTCCAGTCTGGCCCACAAGGCCTTCTGGTCTCACCCTGGTTGCAGGAAAGCTGCAGGCCAGAGCTCTGTTTAATGGCACTTGGGTCCCTTCTTCCTGGGTCTCATCATATGACACCAGTGCTGCATTTCTTACCAGTCTGGCCCACAAGAGAATGGAGGTTCCACAAGTTATGACCTGGTCCTGGTGGCAGGAAAACTGCAAGCTGGGGCACTGTTTAATGGCACCCAGGGCCCTTCTTCCAGGACTCCAATTCGCCAATTCTTTTTTTTGAGACAGGGTCTCGCTGTGTAGTTCGGGCTGGCCCTGAGCTCACTCTGTAGCCCAGGCAAGCCTCGAACTCAGCAATCCTAATGCCTCTGCCTCCTGAGTGCTGGGATGACAGCGTGAGCCACCACGCCCAGCAAATTTGCCATTTTTATAAACAGCATAGTTTTTCAAATCTTAATATCATTCCATCTTATTTAAAGCAGTAGTATTATCTACAAGTTCTTAATTCTATAGTTTCTAAAAACTGAACAGCACATGATGATAACATGCTTCTGGACCACTCTCAGAAATCTGTATTAGTGAAACTACTCTTCCAAGACTTCCATTTTCTTTGAAATAAAAATAGTGGTTCTTCAACATAAACATGTTATGCTTGTGATAGTTTGGAATACTTTGAAAATGGATATCAGAAGATGTTTTCCATATTTTCACAGCATTTATTGAATTTGTAGGCTTAGTAAAGAATTCCTCACAAGTTGGTCACAGTGGCACATGCCAAAAGGATTGCAAGTTTGAGACCAGCCTGGGCAACTTACCAAGACCTGTCTCAAAATAAAAAATAAAAAAGACTGGGGTATGGCTCAGTGATAGTGTGCCTTTGGTTCAATCCCCAGTACTATAAATTAATTTAAAGTTTTTCCTTTCAGACATTGATATGGAATCAGCAGCCTCCTGAGGATATTGTTGGTTTAAATGAAAAGTTGGATTATCTGTTTCATATCAGAAATTAAAGGAGCAACTTCCAATACGTAGGACTTTCATAGGTTGAACAAGCTCTTAGTCATAGAATTAGTAAAGCAAATTAAGTTTGTGTCCAAAGTATTTAGAGATTGGCTAAGATACAAAAAATTGTGCCTGTATCTGCAAGTTTTCACCTGTGACAACTTGGAAGATTTTTTAAAGGTTCAAAATCTGATCATGAGAAACAGAGGGACTTGGGTATACACACTAGTGTGCAAGGGTTGCCATAACAAAAATACCACAGGTAAGGGGCTCACACGCTAGAAGAGTATTTTCTCATAGTTCTTGAAGCTCGAAGTCCAAAATCAAGGTACTGGCAGATTTGATGTCTTTGATGCCTCTCTCTTTGGTTTCCTGGTTGCCACTAATGTCTTTCTCTCATACATTATTTGTGCATATGGGAAGATATGTGAAGGAAAAGTCAATTACTATTGGAATACATTAATCTTTAGTAAGACTAATAGGGGAACAATAAAGATTTATAACATTTCTTTCCCATATTTTTGTCAGAATAGTTTAGGTTGTTTTAGTTTCTCCATATTTATATGGTTAGGACATTTTAACTATATATTTATCAACAAATTTGAGAGTAGAACCAGGCACTTTCCATTTTATGGAACTGCACCTTAAATGTTCCACAGTTTCCATGGACGGGAAGGAGAGTCAAAGGACGCGTGTCCGCGGGCTGGCGCTGGTCATGTGCTTCTGCTGAGATCCCTAAGTGCTGGGAACTTCCGGTTCTGGGCTGGGTGGACGCTGCCCAGTCACTCTGTGCTTTGAACACAGAATTGAAATATGTGTGTACAGCTAACCATTACGTTCTGCTACACACAGAAAAACGCCAATAGAAGTTTCTTGAAGTTTAGGAGTTGAAAATGCACTGGTTAGAACACAGATTGCTTAGTACTAGTGCTTCCTGATCGTGTGAACCTGGAAATACTGCTCATCATTATAAACACCTTGGTTTCCTCATCTATGAAGTCAGATTATTGTTGGGAAGTTTGAAGAGACTAACAATATATTGTCTGTCCCCGTTAACATGCTCTAAATATTAGTTGCTATTACTATTATTAGTCCCACAGTCTACTCTAACCACAGTTCCTTGTGATGTAGGCTTAGACTGACCTAAGAGCCCCCAGTACTGGCTATAGGTTGAGCCAGGGATAAGTAAGTGATCTGGGGTAATAGATGTGGCCACAACTAAATGAATAGAACAATATTTCTCTTATGGAACTGAGTATATAACACAGGGTAAGTCAGTAGTTTACTGTGGGAGCAGAATTCAATAAATGAAAAGAACAAAGCCAGCTAACAGAGAATAGGCAAAGATCAGAAGCTGTAAAAAATAAAAATCTAGACTAGTCAGAAACCATGAATGGCAGAAGCTAAGAAAGACAATGGAGAGAAGTCAGGTCATTGCTCAGTAGCAGGAACAGCAGCTGGAGAGTCGCTCAGTCGGTAGAATGGTACAGAAACAGAGTTGCATAACACCAGGAGACACAGCTGGCAAGAACTGTTACTATTCAAGTTATCTTCCAGGTCGCTCCAGTGGGGGAAGGAGACAGGCTGTAACACACATCCATCTTACCTTACTTTTGACTCCATTACCTAACATTCTCTTAGCATGTCATTTAGGTGTATGATTTTAAAAAGCCTAATTGTAAAAAAAAAAGCATAATTGTCGGGTCGGAGGGTTGGCTCAGTGGTTCCGGCGCCTGCCTCGCAAGCACAAGGTCCTGAGTTCGATCCCCAGTAACCACATATAATGCTGGGCATGGAGACACACCCACCAACAATCAACACCGCATACCACAATGCCGGACGTGGTGGCTCATGCCTGTCATCCCAGCACCCGGGAGGCAGAGACAGGAGGATTGCTGAGTTCGTGGTGGCTTGCCTGGGCACCATAGTGAGCTCAGGGCCAGCCTGAACTACAAAGCGAGACCCTGTCTCAAAAAAGAAAAAAAAAAAAACCCTAATTGTCACAGTTGCCACTGTGATATTTGAAACTCACAAGTGAGCTATGAATCATAGTCCTCCATTATGGATGTACAAAAAATGTTCTACAAAAAGGTACTTCCTGATTTTTGAACCACTCCCATTCCCAGTTCTACCAGGTGTGTAGAAATGTACCCTTCTTCACTCTTGGAGTTTGTCTGCAACTACCCGAGGCTCTGGAATCTTGTGCAATGCAAAGACACAAAGGACATAGTATGTCTCACAGAATTAGAGAAAAAAATTCTAAAATTCATTTGGATCCAGAAGAGACCTAGAATAGCAAGAGATATTCTGGGCAACAAAAACAAGGCTGTACCAAAGGGGAAAAAAAAAGTAATGGTACTGGTGGAAAAAAATGACAACAATAAAAATGAAAGCAGACCTGGGCTGGAGGATTAGCTCAGTGGTTCCGGCGCCTGCCTCGCAAGCGCAAGGTCCTGAGTTCGATCCCTGGTAACCACATACAATGCTGGGTGTGGAGACTCACGCCCACCAGCCATCAGTACCGCATACCACAGTACCAGGCGTGGTGGCTCACGCCTATCATCCCAGCACTCGGGAGGCAGAGCCAGGAGGATTGCTGAGTTCGCGGCGGCTTGCCTGGGCTACGTAGTGAGCTCAGGGCCAGCCTGAACTACAAAGCAGACCCTGTCTCAAAAACAAAAAAAAAAGAAAGCAGACCTTGGGACCAGTGGGACAGATTAGATGAGGCAGAAACAACTCCAAGCACACTCAGATAGTTTATCTTTCACAAAAGGGGCCAAACCCCTGCATTAGAAGAAAGATGGCATCAGATAGTGTTGGAAAAACTGGATTTCCATATGCTGAGGATTAAAACTAGACCCACATCTTTTGCCAAACACTAAACTAAAATTGAAATGTATCAAAGGTAACATTAAAACAGAAACACTAAATCTGTGGAAGACAGAATAGGTAGAATTTTCAAAGATGTACGTGTAGGGAAAGACTTTATGAATAAAACCCCAATCACACGGGAAATATGAAAAATTAACAAGTGATAACTCATTAAAAACTTCTGCACAATGAAAAATATCACTAACTGAGTGAAAAGAAAACCTGCAGAGTGGGGAAAATAATTTGCAAAGGACTGTGATCTAAAATATATAAAGAAGTAAAACACTTAGACCCAAATTTAAACACCCAATCCAAAAATGGACATCAGAAATAAAAAGGGACTTCTCAGATGAAGAAGTACAAACAACAAATTAATATATGAAAATGTGTCTAACATCACTGGTCATTCAAGAAATATAAATCAAAACAACACTGAGATTCCATCTCACTGGAATGGCTGTTATCAAAAAATTAAAGGGTTGGGATTTAGCTCAAGTGGTACTGTACCTATAAAAAAAAGAAAGAAAGGAAGGAAGGAAGGAAGGAAGGAAGGAAGGAAGGGACAGAGAAAGTAAGATAGAAGGGAGGGAGGAAAGGAAGGAAGGAAGAAAGAAAGAATGAAGAGAAAGAAAGAAAGAAGGAAGGGAGGGAAGGAAGGAAGAAAGAAAGGAAGAGAAAGAGAGAAAGAAAGAAAAAGAAAGAAAGAAAGAAAGAAAGAAAGAGAGAGAGAAAGAAAGAAAGAAAGAAAGAAAGAAAGAAAGAAAGAAAGAAAGAAAGAAAGAAAGAAAGAAAGGAAGGAAGGAAGGAAGGAAGGGACAGAGAAAGAAAGATAGAAGGGAGGGAGGGAAGGAAGGAAGGAAGAAAGAATGAAGAGAAAAAGAAAGAAAGATAGAAGGAAGGGAGGGAAGGAAGAAAGAAAGAAGAAAGAAAGGAAGAGAAAGAGAGAGAAAGAAAGACAAGTAAGGAAGGAGGAAGGAGGAAGGAAGGGAGGGAGGGAGGGAGGGAGGAAGGAAGGAAGGAAGGAAGGAAGGAAGGAAGGAAGGAAGGAAGGAAGGAAGGAAGGAAGGACGGACCAACAGCAAATTCTGGTGGGGCTGTGGGGAGAAAAACCCTTCTCCACTATTGGTGGGAATGTAGACTGGTGCAACCACTGTGGAGATGAGTGTGGTGATTTCTCTAAAAACTAAAACTAGAGTTTCCATCTCACCTAGCTACTCTCCTTCTTGGTGTCTTCTCAAAAGAGTTAAAAGCATCATACCACAATGATACATATGCACCCAAGTTTATGGCGGCAGTTTGTAATGGCTAAATCTTGGGAAAAGCCCAAATGCCCTTTAAGTTTGTTTTATACAATGGAGGTACTACTCCGCCATAAGGAAGCATAAACTTGAGACATTTCCAGATAAATGAATGTACCTTGAGACCGTATTTTTTTTCTAAGCTTTTTTTCCTCTTTATTGAGTTTATTGGTACATTATAGGTATAATTATGAGCATGTTCATCATTGAGAATTTGTTCCTGTACATGATGTATCCTGCTTCTCATTTTTTCCCATTCTCCTTCCTTCCCTGCAACCTGACCCTAGATACATAAGCTTTGTTTCCTTTGTTTCATTTTTTAATTGGTACATTTTATTGGTACATTATATATATACTAAAAGCAAAGTGGATGAGAGACCTAAATATTAAAATAGAGACACTTAACCTGCTGCATAACAGGTTAGGTAAAACTCTTGGAGACATCGGCTTAGGGAAAAGACTTTATGAACAAAACCTCTATAGCATGAGAACTACCAGAAGAAATTAACAAATGGAATGTCTTTCTATTAAAAAGCTTCTGCACAACAAAAGAAACCATCAGCAGAGCAAAAAGGCAACCAACAATATGGGAAAAAATCTTTACCAGTAATTCCTCAGTCGAAGGAATATATATATATATATATATATATATATGAAGAAATATATAGAGAATATATAAAGAGAATATATATATAGAATATATAAAGAGATATATAGCAAATATATAAAGAGCTTAAAAAAATCAGTCCCCCCAAAATTTAAAGACCCAGTTCAAAAATGGGCATCTGAGGGCAGGAGATTTAGCTCAGTGGTTCTGGCGCCTGCCTCGCAAGCTCAAGGTCCTGAGTTTGATCCCGGTAACCACATACAATGTTGGGCATGGTGAGTCACACCCACCAGCAATCAATGCCACATACCACAGTGCTGGGCGTGGTGGCTTACGCCAGTCATCCCAGCACTCAGGAGGCAGAGAAAGGAGGATTGCTGAGTTTGAGGCTTGCCTGGGCTACATAGTGAGCTCAGGGCCAGCCCAAACTACAAAGCGAGACCCTGTCTCAAAAAACAAAAAAATGGGCATCTGAAATGGACAGACACTTTTCAGAGGAAGAAGTAAAAGCAGCTAAGAAGAATATGAAGATATGCTCAACATCACTGGCCATTCGAGAGATGCAGATGAAAACAACTCTTGAGACTTCATCTCACTCCACAAGGAATGGCTGTTGTCTTGAAATTAGCCAGCAACAAATGCTGGTGAGGTTGTGGAGAAAAAGGAACCTGTCTGCACTGTTGGTGGGAATGTAGACTAGTACAACCATTATGGAGATCAGTGTGGAGATTCCCTAAAAAACTAGGATTAGAGGTTCCACTGAACCCTGTTAATCCCCTGCTGGGCACATACACAAAAGAATGACAAGATTCATATCACAGTGACATATGAGCACCCATGTTTACAGTAGCTCAGTTTGTGATAGCTAAACCCAGGAAATGACCCAAATGGCCATCATCTCTAGACTGGATAAAGATGTGGATTTTTAATAAAATGGAGTGTTACTCTGCCATAAAGAATGATGAGATCGAATCATTTATCCTCAAATGGACATACCTTCAGGAGATATTCATAAGTGAAATAAATAGGTCACAGATGTGTAAGTATCATATATTTTCTCTGGTATGAGAAACTGAAGTTATAAATGGTTCTGGAATGCATGGCTGATGTTGTGAAATAGTAAATACTCAGGGTAATAGGGTTTAGGGGTAAATACTGAAGAATGAGACTATATTCTTAAGTGAAGTAAATCAGACACAGGTGTTCAAATATTACATAGTTTGTCTGGTGTGAGAAGTGTAAATAATGCCCAAAACGTATACTAGATATTGTGATGGAGGAAGAAAATATTCAAATACAAAAAGAAACTAAGGAAGTGCAGGGGGAGAGGAAGGAAAAAGAAAAGAGAAGAGGGCCGGAGGGTTAGCTCAGTGGTTCCGGCGCCTGCCTCGCAAGCGCAAGGACCTGAGTTCGATCCCCGGTTATCACATATAATGCTGGGCGTGGTGGCTCACGTCTGTAATCCCAGCACTTGGGAAGCAGAGACAGGAGGATTGCTGAGTTCGCAGCGGCTTACCTGGGCACCATAGTGAGCTCAGGGCCAGCCTGAACTACAAAGTGAGACCCTGTCTCCAAAAAGCAAAAAAAGAAAAGAAAAGAAAACAAAGCTTTTGTAAATAAGGGGGAGAAAATGGGATGAAGAGAGAAGGGAATGGAAAAAAAGAATCATGATCTATCGTGTACAGGTACAAATTCCCTATGGTGAATGTGATTATTATATATGTCTAAAATTAATTTTAAAAGAGAAACAGTTTTCATCATGAATTAACTGATAAGATTGTTGACTGAAAAGTGATTTTGCTTTCCTCAGATCAGATAATTGCCTCTGTCAGTTTTAATTAAAGTATTTGATTCACTATATTCACCAGCTAGCCCTTCTCAGGATGACGATACCAACATCCACAACTTAAAGGAGGAGGTTTAATTTGGCTCCTGGTTCAGGGGATCTCCTCAGTGGTTGGTTGTCTCCAAGGCAGAACATCATGGGGGAAGGGCAAGGGATAGCACCAGAGAGGAAGAAGCAGGGACCCAGATACAGAGATCAGGGCACATCCGCAGGACCTGTCCAGATATGCACAGAACTGTGCTGTACTAACCCCCGGGGAAGCTCTGAAGCCGTTCAAGCTGACAATCCACTTAATGATCACGGCCGATTTATATAACAAGAAAATTACATGCAGAAGTAATGTGCTGCAATAGAAATGGGGGAAATTATTAGAAGAGTTTGGGGCCGGAGGGTTAGCTCAGTGGTTCTGGCGCCTGTCTCGCAAGCGTAAGGACCTGAGTTCGATCCCCGGTTACCACATATAATGCTGGGCGTGGGGGCTCACGCCTGTAATCCCAGCACTCGGGAGGCAGAGATGGGAGGATTGCTGAGTTCGTGGCAGCTTGCCTGGGCACCATAGTGAGCTCAGGGCCAGCCTGAACTACAAAGCGAGACCCTGTCTCCAAAAAGCAAAAAAAAAAAGAAGAGTTTGAATACTTTTTCAGTATTTCTATTAGAAGTAGGGTAAGAAGAGCACATATTCCTTAGGATATAAAAATATCTGATCTCTTTGGTGACAAAACTCCATCTCAACTCATATAGACGTCGTTGGCCCTGTGACCTCTACCTTAGATATTTTGTTTATTGCTGAGACAAACTGCCCAACACTCACAAGTTAAGGGAGGATAGGCATATTTAACTCACAGTTTGTAGATATTTCAGTTCACACTGGCTGGCTCCAGGGCAGGGTGGCCTGGCAGGGGGCATCATAGAGAAGAAACAGTTCATAGAAGGCAAACCTCAGGGAGGCAGCAAACTACAAGTGACAATAATAGCAGCTTCCTTCTGTCCCTTGGTGTTCTATCTAGGTAACCTGCCCTTAGTACTCACACGCAGAACTACGCCAAGCCAATCAGTGGATTAATGCAGTAATCATACCCTTAATCCCAGCATTACACACTCTAGATCCAGTCATCGCTGATGACTGCATGTCTGCATAGGTGGCTTGGGGAGGGCATCTAGGTACGAGCCATAACAATCTCTATAAACCAAGAAGTAGAATTAAAATTGGTACATTTCCCGAAGTCTGAGTTACAGAGCCTTAAATAAGAATTTACACATTATGAGGGTGACTACAAAAACAAGATCATGTTTTCTATTTATATCTAAATTATTATTATTATTATTTTTTTTTTTTTTGCTTTTTGAGACAGGGTCTCGCTTTGTAGTTCAGGCTGGCCCTGAGCTCACTATGGTGCCCAGGCAAGCCGCCGCGAACTCAGCAATCCTCCTGTCTCTGCCTCCCAAGTGCTGGGATGACAGGCGTGAGCCACCACGTCTGTCATTGTGCTATGCGGTGTTGATTGTTGGTGGGCGTGTCTCCACGCCCAGCATTATATGTGTTAACCGGGGATCAAACTCAGGTCCTTGCGCTTGCGAGGCAGGCACCGGAACCACTGAGCTAACCCTCCGGCCCTCATGCTTATAATCTTAGCACTCGGGAGGCAGAGGTAGGTTTGAGTTCAAAGGATGGCTCTGAGTTCAAGGCTTGCCTGAGCTACATAGTGAGCTCAGGGTCAGTCTGAACTACAGAGCCAGACCCTGTCTGAAAAAAAAAACAACACAAAAAACCAGGCTTTCATTAAAACTACACTTTTACTACATTACTACATTAAAATCTAAATGTATCAAAGATCTAAATATTGAAACAGAAACAATAAATCTGATGGAAGAAGGAATAGGTAGAATTTTTTTTAACAAGCAAGGAATATTTTATTGTATGCATATTCTCCAAAATCCCTCACAAAAATGTACCTACAAATAGGAGCAGGGAACAAACCTTTCTAGCTTCTCTGGGATACAAAGGTGTAATATCATAAAGAAACACAGCTAGTATAAAAACAAAGTATACTAATTAACATCGTCCTTTGCTTCTGGGTCAAAAAAGGCTATAGAGAGGGTTAGGTCCTCGCAAGAGCAAGGACCTAAGTTCGATCCCCGGTAACCACATATAATGCTGGGCATGGAGACATGCCCACCAGCAATCAACACCACATACCACAGTGCCGGGTGTGGTGGCTCACGCCTGTCATCCCAGCACTCGGGAGGCAGAGACAGGAGGATTGCTGAGTTCCAGGCTTGCCTGGGCTACATAGTGAGCTCAGGGCCAGCCAGAACTACAAAGTGAGACCCTGTCTCAAGGAAAAAAAAAAATGTGTTGATAGTGAAGAAGTGGTATTTCTTTATTACAAACATATGAGAGCTAAATATAAGGATCTTCTCTAATATTCTGTACTTCTTAATCCCTGTTCATGCAAATTAGTTTGAAGATTCAGGAAAGAATAGGGTTCTGTTACTTGAAGAACTATATTAAGTGAACCATTCATGAGAAACAGTCAAAATAAGGCAGTAACTACAAGTCTGTCTGTGCCTTCCATGTATGCCTCATCAGTACAATTGAGAAAATAATTTTTGCCTCACTTCTATAAAAAAAACTACCCATTTGCTGGGTAGTCCTAAAAGGACTAATATGGGGGAGAAACAATACAAGCCTGGCATATATGTTTCTGAAAAGAAAAGCAATCATAGGCTTATGTGGATAGCAATCTATATTGAAATATTTTCCTTTCTTTTTTTAAGGAAAAAGGAACTTCTTCCTTAAATAGAGATTTCTCCTTTGACTTATATTAACTCTGTAAAAGGCCTGAAACAACTTTTACATTCTTTTGTGGAATACAGGGTTTTTAAAATAAAAATATTTGAGGACCAGGGATTTAGCTCAAGTGGTACTGCACCTACCTTGGAAGCACAAGGGTCAAGTTCGATCCCTGGTACCACCAAAAAAATAAATAAATAAAAATATTTGAAAGCTGTGCATTAATCTCAACAGCTGTGACATTGTTCAAGGTACCACAGACATGACAGAGTCACATTTTACAGAAGTTAAAATAAAACCAAACCATGGCTCAGCACTTTTCCACATGGCAAGAACTCGGTCCTACTTGATTTTCCTTTCAGGACTTAAAATCCCTAAGATAGCACCTTTGTATGGACCAAACTGTTAATTGAATGAAACGAAGATATGAAGTTGAATGTTAAAGCTTATGGTTTACAAATTACCCTTCATTTTTTTCTTCCAAATACATTAGTAATGTATTTTCTGTGAAGAGTTGAGGAGAGCTCTTAAAGGACACAAGTTTTTTAAGGTGCTGTAACACAAACATGTGAGGAGTAATAAAACTCTTCTGCCCCATTCTAAAGTCAGCTTTTCTGCAGATCATTCCAGAACATGGCGTGCCAGGTTGGCTTTCCTCTCTCTTCCCCTTGCACCACACTGACAGCAAGACATTGTGGCTCATCTGCCTGCCATGACCTTCTTTAAACCTGGAAGCCATGAATATAAACCAGATTTAGTCCCTGCATTTCATTATACAGAATGGCCATGTTGTCTTACCATGGCCCCAAACAGTGATGCAGTAGTTTTGTTTGTTTCTTTGTTTTGCTTTTTGTTTTGTTGTAGTTTTTGGTTTTTTGAGACTGGGTCTCACTTTGTAGTTCAGGCTGGCCCTGAGCTCACTGTGAAGCCCAGGGAAGCCTGGAACTCAGCAGTCCTCCCGCCTCTGCATCCCAAGTGCTGGGATGACAGGTGTGAGCCACCACGCCTGGTACTGTGGTGTGTGGTACCGGGGATCAAACTCAGGACCTTGCACTTACCAGGCAGATGCTGGAACCACTGAGCTAAATCCCTGGTCCTAGATGCAGTAGTTTTTAAAATCAACATCCGTTAGTAAAATTAAAAAGATACTGTTCCTATGTATTTTTTATTTGCCCTTTCTAAAACGTAGGTCCTTCAACACTCACTTGCACAGCCCTGTTCCACGGGAAGAGGTAATTCGCCTCTTCTCAAACAAACAGAGATTAATACTAAATGATAGGCTTTCCTTTTAACCTCTGACTCATCCTAGTACTCGGATTCAAAACTTTCAAAACAATGGCTTTTAAACAACTTTTCCTAGTTGCAATGAAGGCAATTTACAAGTTAGGAATTACTGTACAAGACCTGATCGCTAATTACAGCTCCGGCTACCAACCTCCTCCGATGAAATGTGAGTAACACTCATTCCAGCTAAAGTCGGCCTCGTCTCACAGCTCTGGAGCGCTTTGCCGAGCAGGCTATTCAGTCGCCAAGCGCCGCAGCAGCGCACCTTGGGACGACCAGGAGGACCCTGGCCAGCTCTGGGCCCCCGGGCCGCAGCCTCCTTTCTGCCCGGTGCTCTCACGTTCGCAGCCCCGGGGGAGTGCTCAGAGCCCTGGGGAAAGGCGACGCGAGCCCTGCCCTGGTCGTCACAGAGGCCTCGTGACTGGCGTGACGGCGGCCGCGAGGGCTGCCTGTGGCCGGGGAAGGCGCTCCGGCGGGAAGGCCCGGCCGCGGGTGAGGCGCGGGTGGGAGCGCAGCGGGGCGAGGTGAGGCCGCCTCGGCGGGCGCCGCCTGCAGCCCCGGCCTTCCGTCCCGCCTCCGCGCCGTGTTCGGAATCAGGCCGCTCGCGTTTCCGAAAGGAAGCGCTTCCCAGCCGCTGAGGAGCCTCCTCGGCGCTGAGTCCACGCCCTATGCCGCACCCCCGTCGGAGGAGCGGGGGGCGGGCTGCGTGGGGAGCCGGTGACACGGCCTCGGCACCCCGTCGCGGCGGCCCCGCAGCTCCCCTGCCTCCGACGGGGCGGGACCGTGCTGCGGTCAGAGGCCGAGCGGAGCGGCTGCTGACTGGGCTCCGCCCGCGGCGGGATAGCCCAGCGCTCGCTGTGCTCAAGCCTCGGCAGCGGGTCTGTCTGGAGCAGTCACCGCGAGGGTCCGAGTGCCGGCGGCACACAGCAGTCGCGGGGCCCAGCGGGCCGCCCGGCCAGCGCGCGCCTCGTCGCGGAGGTGCTGACCACCCGCTTGGCGGCCACGCTGAGGACGATGGCTGTTCCAGCGAGCCGGGTAGGTCTTGGTAAAATTCACCTGACTGAAATCTTCAGGAGTGTTGGATTCCATCACAGCGCCTTCGTCCCGGCCCGCGAACACGGCCGGCGGGGGTGACAGCGAGCCGCCGCGGAGCGGGGGAGGCCGCCTGTGGTGCACGCTGGGCCGGCCCTGGCCACCGCCTCGCCTCGGCCTCCTCAGAGTCCCGTGCTCGCCGGCCACCGTCGCACAGGCCTTCTCGGGGGTGGGCAGTGCGGCCCTGGCAGCACCCCGGGGCCCTCCATCTTGCTTGTTACCGCAAAAGCACTTCATCTCCACCAGGCTCTGGCTCGAATCTCTCTGCTGTCTGCTGCACTATGCCTCACAATAAAGTCAATGAATTTTCTTCTGCACCTATTTTGTCTCTGGTATTTTCTTCTGCACCTATTTTGTACTGTCTGTGTTATTAGTCTCCTATCAAGTATGGAAGAGCTATTTCCTTTAATATGAAGAGTTTCTAAATTCAATAATAAAATGACTCAGTGATTCAATAGATAATTAGGCAAAGAAAATAAAACATCCGCAACAAATAAAGCAAGTCTTAGAGAAAAAAGGAGAAGAACAGATGCACAAATATATAAGGACATGTCAAAAAAACAAGAAATTACATGTGGCAATTAGAGTGAAAATGACAACCTCATTCATTACCAGATTAAAACAAAATATCATGATACTATATTTCAAGAAATTTCTAGAGTACAAAAAAACTGATAATTTACTTTGTCAGAGTAGGGGGAAATAGCGACCTATGTTGCTAATCCTCTGCGCAGAATGCTTTACGGTATGACAGTTGCATACGGACATGCACTTTTACCTAATAATTCCTTCCCTAAAGTATGTCATAGTCTTACATATAAAATGGCATGTGGATAGTGGGAACTTACTGAACCATTCTTTGCATTAGACAATGTTTTCTCAAAAGTACATAAAAGACAGGATATGGTTAAAGAAAGTGTTTTTCCTTTTTAAAAATGGGATCATTTACACTTAGTGCAAAAGATGAAGCAGCTTTCTATTTACTTCTGAGGTAATACCTATAAATTTCTACGTCATTACATTATATTTCATTATATTCTTATGTGGCTCCCTTTCTCCATATTGGCTTAACTCTGAAGTGTGCTTTGTGATTGTAAGATGTGTGCACCTGTTTAAGTAGTGACGCGCAGACACAACTTCTAGCAAGAGGAAGGCTGTCTCACTTCAGGTTCACTTGCCTAGCAGTGAAGAAATCACCTCAGAAACCCTCTAGTGGATATCCCTTTAACGCCAGTTTTGTTTTTTCAGTTGAGTATATTGGTACATTTCAGGTATACATTATCATCACATTTATCACTGGGAATATGTACCCTCACATTATATATGTTGGTTCTTATTTTTTCCCATCCCCTTTCTCTCCCTGCAGCCCCTCCAACCCCTATATATACAAGCTTTGTTCCCACTATTTTTTTTCTTTCTCTTCTTTCCTTTCTCCCTCCTCCTTCCCCAGGTCCTCTTCCCTTTCAGACATTTTTTTCCTATTTCACAATGCCTATCATATATTCTGGACCTCATTTACACTTTGTTTCTCACACCGGAGAACAGTTTGGTATTTTTACATACATGTCCTATTTATTTCTCTTATGAATATGGCCTCAAGGTGCATACATTTAGCTATAAATGTCTCTAGTTTTTCTTCATGGCTTAGTAGTACCCATTTTATTAAAACAACAACAACCCACATCTTTATCCAATCACCAGTCAATGGGCATTTGAGTTGTTTCCATGACTTATTACAAACTGCGCTGCTATGAATGTGGGTGCACATATATCACTGCGGTATGATGCTTTTAATTCTTTTGGGAAAATAGCCACAAAGGGAATAGTGGGGTCAAATGGGAACACACATAGGCCAGTTTTGACAGACTTGCCATCATCCAAAATGATAAAGGGATTATTACAAGTACATAGACCAGTGGGTCCCATCCTGGACAAATTTTGCCTACATCTGGAGTTTTTTATTTATTTATTTATTTATTTATTTTTGAGACAAGGTCTCGCTTTGTAGTTCAGGCTGGCTCTGAGCTCACTATGTAGCCCAGGCAAGCTTTGAACTCAGCAGTCCTCCTGTCTTTGCCTCCCAAGTGCTGGGATGACAGGCGTGAGCCACCACGCCCGGCACTGTGGTATTGGTATTGATTGCTGGTGGGTGTGAGTCTCCACGACCAGCATTGTATGTGGTTACCAGGGATCGAACTCAGGACCTTGTGCTTGCGAGGTAGGCGCTGGAACCACTGAGCTAACCCTCCAGCCCATCTGGAGTTATTTTTATTTGTGATGATTTAAGAGAGGGTGGTGCAGTCATGTAATGATTGACATCCAGGATACTGCACTGTGTAGAAGAGTCTCTATAAACAAAAGTTATCTGATCAATAGAATGGAAACTTACTTAGATTCATTTGGTGAGAGACTCATGTTAGGAATTTATCAATTTGACCCTTACAATATCCTTGATTTGCAAAAAGTTGACTATCTGCCCTACCTCACTATACCATGTACTTCCACTTGTGACTGGAGTAAAGGAACTGACAGTGATCCCATTGGGGTCATATGGTTAAAATGAGAGAGGAATAGATCCCTGGGACAAAGCTTAGCTAAAAGACATAGATGGTTACTATAATAAGGCAGTATAAATGAAGAGGAAATATCTAAGGGTATCAAAACAATTGCTAAAAGTTTCTTATGTAGAGAATGAGAGACCACTATTGGAGGGATGATGAGAAGATTTCTAGAAAAGGAGTGACTGGGAAATTTTATCATTAACCAAAGTAAAGAATTTTAAAAAGAAATTTTGTGAGGTAGAGAGGGGATTAGTACTATTTGAGTCCACTTTCCTTCAACAGCATTTATTTGATTGCAATTATCAGGATTGATTTTTATGAGGTGTCCTTGAATTTTTGTAATTAGTACATATTTGCAGAAAGGACATTTATTATGAGGAGCTGCTACATTTACATATACCTTTTGATTCTTTTTTGCTCCCCTACCCGTTATTCTTCCCCACTGCTTGCATATCTTGGTCCCTTTTCCATTTGCAAAAGCTCTGTTCTGTTTTTTTCTTCTAATTTTTCATCCCCTTTCCCCTCCATTTCTTGTTCCTCTTCCCACTTGAAAATGATCTGCTTTCTATTATCTGTGTTTTATTTTACTCTTTATATTTTGGATTTCTCATATAAGAGAAACTAAGTTTGTGTGTCTGACTTATTTCACTTAATATTATGGTCAGTAGGTGTATCCATTAACGTACAAATGCTTAAAGTTTCTTCTTTATGAAAGTGTAGTAATACTCCACTGTGTATAAACACCAAATTTTATTTGACATTTAAGTATTCTAAACTGCACTGCTGTAAACAACTATCTATGTTTATATCATTATATATGTGATGTATGCATGCATCACTGTGACATCATAACTTTGTTTTGGGACGATACCTGGAAGGGGAACAGCTATATGGAATTTCTAGATTTAGTTGAGGTTTTGCTTTGTTTTTTGGTATCAGGAATTAAACCTAGTGCTCATGAGGCAGACATAGAACTACTGAAGTGAACACCCAGCCCTAGATTTAGTTTTTGAGGAATCTCCATATTGATTCCCCTATGAGTACACTAGCTTAAAGTCTCACCAACAATGTAGAAGAGTTCTTTTTACTCTGTAGCCTCACCAGTATTTGTTATCTGATTTTTGATGGTATCTTTCTAGATTAAGATAAAATCTCAGTGTTGTTTTTAATTTTCATTTCTCTAATGAACATTTTTTCATGTATTTATTGGCCATTTGGCTTTCTTCTGAGAGGTGTCTATTCATTTGGGTTGCCTTTTTTTTTTTTGAGACAGGGTCTCACTTTGTAGTTCAGGCTGGCCCTGAGCTCACTATGAAGCCCCGGCAAGCCTGGAACTCAGCAATCCTCCTGCCTCTGCCTCCCGAGTGCTGGAATGACAGGCATGAGCCACCATGCCTGGCACTGTGGTATATGGTATTGATGGCTGGTGGGCGAGTCACCACGCCCAGCATTGTATGTGGTTACTGGGGATCGAACTCAGGACCTTGTGCTTGGGAGGCAGGCGAGGCAGGAGCCAGAACCGCTGAGCTAACCCTCCGACCCAGGGTTGTCCATTTTTTGATTGAGTCTTGTATTTTAGGGAGTCTAATTTGGGAGGGTTCTTTGTATATTGTAGATGTGAGTTCTCTTTCCACAGGACAGTTGTATGGGAGATCAGGTGGGAAGAATAAGGTCTAACTGGCCTCCTCAGTGAGCACTCAGAAGAGGGCATGCTGACGTGCTGTAGCGGAAAGTAAAAACACCTGACATTAACTTGTTTACTCGGAGAAGTACTGTGGACCCCTATTTGCTCATGCCCATGTCTGAGTGAATAAAGTCAAGGTAAGCCAGGCATTTGGCATACTGCATCAAAGGGAAACATGAGTGCTTCCCCCAATTTTAACTAGTTTCTGAGTCTTTTTCATCCTCCTTACCCCTTGGTCAGCTTTGAGCTCAGCTTGTAGGAAGGCCCTACATAGCTGGGAAATTTTTTTTTCTATTTTCTAGGTTATCTCTTCTCTTGGTTGTTTTCTCTGCTGTGTAGCAGACTTTTATTTGATAGGATCCCATTAGTTCCGTCTCAGTACTACTTAAGCCTTTGGAGTTTTGTTCATAAAGTCCCTGCCTATACCTGTAGCTTTAATAATTTCAACTATTACAGATTAGGTGTTTAATAGTTACATCTCTGATTCATTTTTATTTTACTTTACATAATGAGATATATGAATCGAGACTTAATCTTCTGCATGAGGTTATCCAATTTTCCTAGAGTATAATTTATTTAATAATGACAAGTGTCACCAACTTTACTAGTCTGATAGAGAGATCCTTGGCACAGAAGCTACCGTATTTGTGTACAATGGGCCTAAGAAATGTACAAAACACAAGCAAATTTGATCTTTCTGGACTCTCATTTTCAAGATGACAGGAAGAGAATCACCTGACTCCCCCTTTTTTCACAGCACTTTTTGTCTTTTGGGTGCTGAGGATTGAACCTAGAGCTTTGCATATGCTAAAGCCATACTCTACCACTGAGCTATACCTCTGCCCTGCACTTTTATTTTTTTCAGGCAGAAATTTCTTGGTTAAAAATCACAACTCAATTGTGCTTCCTTGAAATTACATCTTTACCAAATTTTGGCAATCTCTGTATATTATCAAGGAAGTAATCTCAGTTTTAGCACTTCTTTTGAATTATTAAAAAATAATGACTGGTTTAATTTCAGGTTATTTAGCTAATGAAGAGGCAGTTATAGAAGACTAGCATCCTGAGTTTGAGGCTCTGCTTTTGGCTACAACTCTAATGCCTTACAGATACAAAAAGGTTATGCCCAACATAATTTTGGGCCCCTATGATATAGCACTTTGACTTATATTTGGGGACATATTGTCTAATGCAAGTAAGAAGTGAGGTGGAGAGACAAACAGCTTCTTGCCAGGCACATGCTGTGTCACTTAGGGACTGGCTACTCCAGATGCCCCTCTTTCTTCATTATTAATTCCTGGTGACTCTTGTATACTTTTCTGAACAAGGACAGCAATTGAAGCCATCTAATTAGATTTTGGTAAATTGACAGATCAAAGCAAGGGCTCAAGAGGATGGGGATTTAGCTCAGTGGTTCTGGCCTCTGCTAAGCACAGTCTTGAGTTGATCTCTGATACCACATATCACAATCCTGGGCATGGCGGCTCATGCCAGTAATCCTAGCGACAGGAGGCAGAGGCAGGAGGATTGCTGCAAGTTCGAGGCTAGCCTGGGTTACAAAGTGAGTTTGGGGCCAGCATGAACTACAAAGTGTGACCCTGTCTCAAGAAACCACACAAAAAATTTTTTCCTGGGCCGGAGGGTTAGCTCAGTGGTTCCGGCGCCTGCCTCGCAAGCGCAAGGTCCTGAGTTCGATCCCCGGTAACCACATATAATGCTGGGCGTGGAGACTCACGCCCACCAACAATCAACACCGCATACCACAATGCCGGGCGTGGTGGTTCATGCCTGTCATCCCAGCACTCGGGAGGCAGAGACAGGAGGATTGCTG
>PVIC010012063.1:0-40345 GCA_004025085.1 Thryonomys swinderianus
CTCTCTCCCTGGCCAAGTGAGCCGGGACGTTGGTTTTCTCCTTTCCTTGGTGCACGCAGTTCGCACCACTCAGACACAGGCTGTTACACACACCTCTAGCTTCGAATTCTCAGCCTCCTCAGCTTGCACACGGTGGAGTCCAGAACTTCACTGCCTGCAGACACAGTCAATCAGATCTGTTTCTCTGGACAACCTTGACTGATATCCAGGCTTTCTAGTCAGATCAGGTGAAAAGTGTAAAAAATAGAAAAAGAAGGGCATCCTCAAGAATGATTACCCAGTGGTAATATTCACTCATTCCTTCATTCATTCGTGAAGAGCCTCCTGTGCACCAGGCACATGCCAGGGGCCAGGATCTAGCACGGAAAAGGCCACCGAGGCCGGGCTCTCGTGGAGCTTCGGCAGGTGGAAAAATCGTGGTGAACGAGGAAGCACAGGGATGGGCAAGACCTTCGCAGCCGACCCACCACAATCTCCATCTAGACTTAGAGCATCATCGTTCTGATGGGACTTTTACAAAACTCCAAGCAAAAAATGTTATCATTAGCAAATTAAAAAGTAGTTTAAAAAAAGGAGAGGGGGTAGAGAAGAACCTGTGACTCCTCTGTGATGAAAACCAGATTATTTCCAGAAATACTTGTTAGGAAGCCAATCTAATTCAAATCATGTACACAATTTAAAATGTTCACTAGGAACCCACTTTAAAAAGATGAAATTAATTTTAACTCAAGTAAGTTTACTCAACAGACCCAAAATATGATCATTTCGCCATATAATTAGTATGTTAAAATTATTAAGATATATTACATTCTATTTTTGAAATTACATCTTCGATATCCGTGGCACTAGTACACTTCCAGCACATTTCAATTCAGAGTAGTCACATTTCAAGGACTCAGCTGCCACAAATGGCTACTGATTACTATACTGGACAGAAAAGGTCTAGGCTATAAATAAGTCCTTTTATGCTACAGGTCAACTTCAAGTTCAAAACACTTGTAAAGTCTGTTCTTAGGAGTGCTTTTATTAAAAACAATAATCACCCACTGAAAAAACTTGGTGAAAAATGCCAAGTGATATAAAGTGATATGTACTGAAAAAGACCTTACAAATTAAGCATCTATTATGAGGTGGATGTCTCTGAAATCCTCCGACTCATTTTGCAAAGTCAAAAATAAATTATGTAATCAATCCGGTGTCATGAACCCAAACCTCCCAACAAATACTTCGGAGTTCATGGAGCCCTGGACATTCTTTTTATGGATGAGGAAGGAGCCCGGCCAAGCCTCGCGCCCAGCGGCCGGCGTCTGGCTGGCGCTGATGAGCCGCAGACGCACTGCTCGCCGCAGCCGGCCAGCGCCAGCCCCGCAGGAGCTCAGCGCAGCTGCGCGCGCCAACGGCGGGGGTGCGCCCGCGGGGCTGAGGTCAAGGCTGCCGGAGGAAGCGAGGAACCGGCGCGCCATTCCCTGGGCAGCACAGAAGGGTGCAAATCGGAAACACACGTTATGATGATCAAATGCAGAAAGGAGAATGGCTAAGGGTACCTGAAAAAATAACACTACGCTCTTCAGAGTGATCACGTGGGGAACAAAACACTCCAGCTCGATGTTGTAATTTTCTGTCTTCATTCTAGCAAAGAAGCTAATGAGCTGGCCAATGAAATGGCCAAGCAAGAGCGGCAGTGGGAGCCAGGCTCTACAGAAGACCCTAAATTAAATGGTGCTCATTTACAGTTCCAAGCAAAAGGCAAATTAGAAACGGGAAAGATGCAACCAACACAAGTAAAATTCTATCAAGAATTTTAAAAATAAGCAGTGTGACAGCCAAAGCAACTTTGGCTTTTTGTATAGAAGGAACACAAGTATCAATTTTGCTAATCACAGACTAAATGTCATTTTAGTTTTTTTTTTTAACAAAAAATATTTCTGTATCTTTTTAAAGTGTATTTAGGATTATGGGGAAAATTTTAGAGAAGAAAAAAGGAAAAAGAAAGAGAGAAAGAGAAAGAGAAAAAGAGGAAGAAAGGGGGAAGGAAGGAAGGAAGGAAGGAAGGAAGGAAGGAAGGAAGGAAGGAAGGAAGGAAGGGAGGAAGAATGGAAAGAAGGAAGGAAAAAGGAAGGCAGTTTAGATCCAGGTGCAGTAGCACACACCCATAATCCTAGTTGCTCGGGAGGCTGAGGCAGGAGGAATCGAAATTCAAGGCTAATCTATGAAACTTAGCAAGATCCTATCTCAAAAAGAAGAGAGGACTCAGAATACATACAGTTCATTGGTGTAGTTCATGCTCAGGACCCTGAGTTCAGTCTCTGATTCTTTGATAAAAGAAGGAAGAAGGAGAGAGAATCACAGGAAATGAAACCCTTTCTCTCCAAGGACATGAAAAGTATCCAGACACGTCTTCCTCAGTAACAAGTACAGTCTGACCTGAGCAGACTTCTGTCTACCTCCTTCCCATGAAGTTCCTCAAAGGTCACTCGACTGCTCCCTGCCCAGCTCTATCCCATGCTCTGTTTTGACACTTTGTCCCCTCATACTGAGCATCAGTCCTAGCAAAAAAAAAAAAAAGTACTCTTCGGGAGAGGAGAAAGAGGCTAACAGTTTCATAGGCAGGACAGAAAAGCGAAAGACTTCTGCACGTTGTGCTTAGACTGGATACCAAATCCAGAAGATCAAAGTCTGACCAGAGTATCAAACAGTCTTTGAAGAGCTACTATACAGTTCAAATACAATAAAGGACACCAGGACCAGGCAGTTAGCTCAGCGGCACCACCGCCCGCCTGCCGCAAGCACAAGGTCCTGAGTTTGAACCCCAGTGCAAACAAACTAACAAACAGCCAGCCATACTGGCTCATGCCTATAATGCCAGCACTCAAGAGGCAGAGGCAGGAGGATTGCCATGAGTTCAAGGCCAGCCTGGGCTATATAGTGAGTGGACACCCCGTCTCCAAAAATCTAAAAGCAAAACAAAACAACAACATCAACATCAGCAAAAACGAAAACACCAAAACAATAAGGGATACAGTTATCTCGGATTCATCTTCAATCCCACACAGAATGTCCTGTCCTCTCGTCTGCACACCAACCTGTATTTCCCCTCCAATTTTTTACCCACATTAGTAACACCTGCCACTAAAAATCCATTTTTGTTTTCAACACCAGAGAACACCACCATATAATAGAAGATCAACCCTGTTGTTCCACAATCTCTGCCCAGGGCTGGAAATTCTGTAAAGGAAACAGAGCTTTTTACTCCACACGTGCTGGGTTATTGTGTAAACGCTCTTACGAATGAGCTAAAGTAGGCCTCAGTCTGAGAGGCAAATCAGACATAGGACAGATTTTTGTGGAGGAAGCCGTGCTGAAGAACCGGAGAGTCAATGGAGCGCTGCATAATTTTCTAAATTCTTGATATTTCTGGGCTTGAGTTTAAGTAGAATTCTTAACTTTTCTGTGAACTGATGAGAGAAAACATCCAGTCAGGGGCAGCCAGGCAGGCACCAGTTTCCGGAGTGGATGTGTTCATTTCTTACCACGAACCCAGATCCAAAACTGTGCTTTCTGGTCAGTTAAGTGTAAGGGATGGTGCCACAAACTGGAGGAAAACTGGCTCTCCAGGGTTGGAGTCTGCCTCACTTCAGGAATATGCAGAGCTTTTAGTGCACTAACATGCCACTTCACAGGGGAACAGGAAACGCAGGGTTTCCACAATGCAGCAGTGCTCTGAGTCTGGCCTACAAAACCCAAAGAACTGGGCCAGAGATTAAGCTCAGTGGTTCCGGCGCCTGCCTTGCAAGCACATGGTCCCAAGTTCAATCCCCGGCAACCACATACAGTGCTGGGCGTGGTGACTCACACTCACCAGCCATCAATACCACATACCACAGTGCTGGGTGTGGTGGCTCACGCCTGTCATCCCAGCACTCAGGAGGCAGAGGCAGGAGGATTGCTGAGTTCGAGGCTTGCCTGGGTGACACAGTGAGCTCAGGGCCATCCTGAACTACAAAGCAAGACCCTGTCTAAAAAAAAAAAAAAAACTCAGAGAACTAACGCTTTCTACATATGAATGTATGATGGTACAGAATGATGCATGCTTAGGACATTCACTAAAGCAATGTAGAACAATGGATTTAACATAAAGTACAAAAGGTGCTTTGCTATGAATTCAAAATTCATATTGGATCCAATTTTCAAGAAACTACCACTTGTTGCATTGCAGTATTAAAGACGTATATCCACAACTTCCCCCTTGTCCTACAGTGTTATCTGTGTGAGGTCAAAGTTTCTTCATACACTCAATTAAAACAATCTATCCCAACAGAACAAATGAAGAAGCAGCTGTGAGAATCCAATCACCTTCTGTTAATCCAGACAGTACGAAGATTTGGAAAAAATAAGATGAAATAAAACTATGCCGGTGTGGTTTGCCTCTGGAATGTCCCTCAAAGGCCCACCCAGCGTCAAAGACCCTGGTCTCCGGGATAACAGTGTTCAGAGGGATGGTTTGGGGAGGTGACTGTATTCTTATCTAATGAATGCACCGAGCCACTGACAGGTTCATAACCAAATGGGCTGCTGGGAGGTGGTGGAAACGGCAGGGGTGGAGCCAAACTGGAGGGAGCAGGTCGCCAAGGGGTCACCTGGAAGGACACATCTTGTGCCCGGCACCCGTCTCTCGCTCTCTTCTTGCTTCTTGGCCTCTATGAGGTGAGCAGCTTTGTTCTCTAGTGTCCCCCAAGACGATCGCCATCCCCTCAAGCCCAGACACAGCAGGCTCAGCCCACAACAGATGGAAACTGAACCTTTGACCAGAACAAACGTCTTTCCTTCAGTTGTTCTCTCAGGTATTTTGCTGCAGCAGTGGAAAGCTAACACGGACGTCCTTCCTGCTATATATTTCTTGGAAAATATCATTACTATGTACAAAAATGTTTATGTTAATGTTTGTTATTATTTTTACTTTAAAATAAGTCTAAAAATCAGTATCTTTATAACACCTCCATTTTAATTTAAAGTGGAGTGACTATCCACAGATATAGCCCACATCAACTAACCCTTTCTAGGATCGCCAGTAACTCTTAAAAGCTGCTCCATGGCCTTTGAAACTGTCCGTGTGGACAGCCTGAGCACATTCTAAGGGGCCTACCCGGGGAAGCACAGTTTCATAGTGCGTTTACAAAATTATTAACTTATGAGCCCTTCTCCCTAGATGTTTCTCAGCAAGTTAATCTAGATACCGATCAAAGGGTTTCCTCTCAAAGAGAAGCTCTGCGCTTCTGACCCTGGCCGGAAATGCACATGCCCCTGTGGCAAGCACAGAAGATGCTGACCTCATCCCGTTTAGAAGGGGACTTAATCTGGAGAATTCTTTTGCTGAGCAAATGCTACAGAGACAAGAAAAATGGTGGTGAAGATTAACATTTTCCCACTGCAGAAAACCCTCTGCCCTGTGATATTGTGGAATGGGGTGCAGAGAATCTAACAGATATCATAGCAGTTACAGTCATTTACCATTCTGTTTCTAGCAACAAACTCGCGGATCGGAATACCTGCATTACAAATACTTTTATAAAACGAGTGGAATGGTGACAATTTATATTCTTGCTAATGACAATTTGTCTTGGCAAAAATTGTATGCAAGCCAAAAATAACTCAAGAAGTAATTCACATTTCAACCATGGCATTTCAGAATATAGAATAAGGCCAGATCTCTACTTTGGTCAACACTGAAAGTCTCATTTTAGAATTCAGTTATAAATCTTTCCTTGTGTCAAGTACCTATAATGACTGGCCAGAGCCTAATTTCAGGTGGCTGTGAAAGATTCTGAGAATTCAGAAGTACGAAGTTCTGAACTCCCCTTCCTCAAACATCAAACCCCCCTTGAGGACAGGCAAGCCCTGTACAGAGCAGGCCTAGAGACAGGCTGCTAAACCCTCTCGTTTTCATTTTGGAATCTGCCTTGACAATGAAAAGTATGAAGGTTTTGGTTTTTTTTTTTTTTTTTTTCTTGTGCTAGGGTCTCACCATGTAGTTCAGCCTTGTCTTGAATTCAGTATGTCACCTGAACTGACCTCACAGCCATCCTCTTGTCTGTCACCTCCCATGTGCCAGGGTTACATCACCACACCCAGCCACTGATGCAGTTTATAAGCGTCTGGTTTAAAATGTTGTTTCAGGGGCCGGGGATTTAGCTCAGTGGTTCCGGTGTCTGCCTTGCAAGTGCAAGGTCCTGAGTTTGATCTGGTAACCACATACAATGCTGGCCGTAGTGACTCACACCCAGCAACAATCAGCACCGCATACCACAGTGCCGGGCGTGGTGGCTCACGCCTGTCATCCCAGCACTCGGGAGGCAGAGGCAGGAGGGTTGCTGAGTTCCAGGCTTGCCTGGGCTGCATAGTGAGCTGAGGGCCAGCCTGAACTACAAAGCAAGACCCTGTCTCAAAAAACAAACAACAATAACAAAAATGTTGTTCGATCAGGGCATGATGCCTCACACCTGTAATCCCACCAAAAGACCCGAAATGAAATTAACAATATGCTTCCAGTAAAACTTTCTTTAATAAATTTTATGGCTATATTAAGATTCTCTTTCTCTTTCTCTCTTCTATTTTTTCTCCCTCCCATTTCCTCCCTCCAGCCCCGTTTCCTTCCTTCTTCCCTTCCTCCTTCCGTCAGCAGTGCCGGGAGTCCAAGCCAGGGCCTCAGGTGTGTGCAGCAGACATTCTACCACTGAGTTACACCTCAGTCCTCTTACTACATTTCAGACCTCATGCTGCCTCGTGAGAGAAATACTATAATTACGTCCTTTCACGGATGAGGAAACAGAGTAGTTGCCTGAGGTCAGCCGGTTTTATAAGTGGCAGCGACAGGGCTAGAATTCGGCAGCATCTCGCCATCCGCACGTGTGAGTGACGGGCCGCAGCACCGCACGGCTGTACCGCAAGGCCCTCGGCCCTGTGGGTGAGGCGGAGGCGGGGCTCCCCGCGGCTTGCCCACGAGCCTCCTCTGTCTCCCTCCAGGCCTGCGCTCCACCGGGGACCGCCCCGAGGCCTCTCCTCTGACTGCCTCCGGAAGGTTTCTCCACAGTGACCGGCAGAGTCCCCAGACCGATCAGCGAAAGAAGCAAACAAATGTGAGCGAAGAAAAGCAGATCCCCGTGGTCTCTGCCATCTTCGGTGTCTGCAGGGACCTCGCGCCCACCCCAAAACCAGAGATGCTCAAGTCTCTACATAAAAGGGCACAGAATGTGCATATAATCCACACATACTCTCCTATATACTTTAAATTACCTCTGATTGACTTATAATCCATACTGCAATGTAAATATTATATAAATCATTGTTATTCTGTATTATTTAGGGAATGAGGACAAGAAAAGCTGTACACATTCGGTACAGACAACATTTTTTCCAAATGTTTTCTCTTTGCAGTTGGTTGAACCCGTGACGGCAGAATGGATTTAAGCGAGGATACGGAGGGCCAGCTATACTTGGTACCAGAAATACTAACTTCCAAATTAAGTTCTTATACCTTGGAGAACATAGATAATAACCTAATGGGGCGCAAAGAGAAAACATTAGCATTTCTATTCCTATTTTAACGTTGAAAATATAATAGGTTAGACTTTCCAGACATTTGCCCTCCAGACCACCAGTGACGTCCTCACCCGGTACCTGTGGCTGACGGCTGGAGTCCCTCAGGCAGCCCTGGCACCTGGGGTTGCGGAAGGGCTCCAAAGTGCATGCGTGGGGTTAGCTGTGGCCCCTGCATGACTTATTATTTCTGCATATTGCATGACTTGCCTTGTTTCATGGGCACAGTTGAGAAAGTGGCCATGTGGGTTATATCTTCAATTTTATCTAAACAACTCCTCCCAAAACAGACAAGTAGCTTAGGAGGAGCCGCGCAGAGAACTACAGCTGGTGCTAATAACAACGTGTGGACAAATGGGCAGGAAACTAGCAGAGCTTTGACTACATCTCATATATCTTTCTCAGCTACACCATGAGATAAAATAACAAACTAATCAAATCGGATATGAAGTTGGCAAAAGAAAAAATAACTATGGGCCGGAGATTTAGCTCCGTCATTCTAGTGCCTGCCTAACAAGTGCGAGGACCCTGGTTCGATCTCCGGTAACAATAATATTGGACATGGTGACTCATGTGCTCCAGCAATCAGTACCACATACCACAATACCAGGCTTGGTGGTCCACACATGTAATCCCAGCACTCGGGAGGCAGAGGCAGGAGGATTACTGAGTTCGAGGTTTGCCTGGGTTACATAGTGAGCTCAGGGCCAGCCTCAACTACAAAGTGAGACCTTGTCTCAAAAAAAAGAAGAAAAAAAAGAACCAAAGTACTCCTGAAAGTATCAAAACTTAGATTCAGATCCATTGTGTTGTTATCCATTACCTTCAATGAACATTATGTTTTAGCAAACCAGCTCGAAACATTTTCACACAGTTGATAGATAACTATACTTTTCAATGAGATTAAAAATGTGGAGCTCGCCAGGCTTGGTGGCTCACGCCTGTCGTCCCAGCACTCGGGAGGCAGAGACAGGAGGATTGCTGAGCTACATGGTGAGCTCAGGGCCAGCCTGAACTACAAAGCGAGACCCTGTCTCAAAAAACAAATAAAAAAAATAAAAATAAAAAATGTGGAGATCATTGATCTAGAATTTTCTTACTCAAAGTCCAACTTGCAAAGAAGCAGCGTTGGCATCACCTAGCGACTTGTGAGAGACATAATCTTGGTATCTACCAGCTACTGAGGCAGAATATACATTTTTAACCCATCCCCAGGGTGATTCCCAAGTTCTGTCCAAAAGTTTAGTACAAACATCTTAGGTGATGAGTCCCAACACTCTTGCTGTTGTTTATACTTCTGCACAGATTTCTCTGTTGAATTTTTGAGCATACAAACTTATAATTTCTAAAACCCTTTGAAAAATGTCCTTCAGAAAAAAACCTACCCACTAGCTCAGTGAACCCAAAATTTTGTTAAACTCTAACTGCACTATTATCTCTCACTCATTGCAGTATATTTAAAATAAATTTTCCTGATCCCCATACAAGAAAAACCATTCAGCCACGCTGCACCACTTCCAATTGACTTACTTTGGTCTGATCGTCGGCTTTGAACACGTAGCAGATACTCTGCCGGTGGGCAGCACCCTCTTTAATGAGACACGCAAAGTAGCTCGGGTCGTGACTGTTGTGGATCAGTTTGTGGACGCTCTGAGGCTTGCACTCGAAGACGCTGGAGCAGATCAAAGGGTCCCACTGGCGACTCCTTCCCGGGTCAGGTTCACACCTCAGTCTGGAGGGGGAGATCCAAAGCCGGACTTGCCTGCTGACAGGCTCCTTCCTGGAGGCCTGGCCGCTGAGCCTTCGCACCTCCGCCACCACCCAAGGCAGCATGGGCAGGGTGGTCAGAGAATGCACAGGCAAGGAGCCCACCAGCTGAAGGCCGAAGTCCGCCGAGGCCTCACCGGGAAATGGGTGTTTCCTTGCTGTGAACGTTATTGGTTCCATCTTAGGAAAGGTCTAGAGGCTCAGCATAATCCTGCCACTGGTTTCTAGTTTGGACCAAGCAATCTCTTTCACAGGCTTCTGATGCAGACTCCTGGGGGAGGAAAAGCAGAGGCGTTAGAATTTCATGAAGTCATAGCAGTATTTACTTTGAGAGCGTTATTACTCCAGCATTTAAAAATCTGAAACTCAAATGTAAGAAGAAATGGATATTAATTTCAATAATGGGCGCTGCCTAGAAAGACCTTTCATGTAATCGTGTTACATATAAAACCTAGCAATGGCCTAACTGTCACACTCATTACCGGACACAAAGACCCCTCCGGGAAACTGCTGGTAAACATAAGCCTCATAGGGCCGCAGAGGCAAGCACAACAGGGAACAGGAGAGCGCTGCCCTGACAGCTTTAAACTCTGTTGTATTATTGAATAATTACTTCAAGGAATTCCTCCAAGATAATAAAACTCAGTACAGGTGATTCCCTTAGGGGGAAAAAAAAAATCTTGTGAAAAAAGTGAGCCGTACATTGTTATGCTGTACTGAACCAAGCTAGTTTTAAACAACTGACCTAGTTGTTTACGTTACTGTTCAAATTTTACCCTGGGGACACTTAGGGACTCAGGGCCTCACAGAGTAGACAAGCACTCCACCGCTGAGCTACATCTCCAGCCCCTGCTCAAATCTTGCAAGAATCTCTATGAATGACAAGTTCACATCCCAAGAACATACTCAGAAGTGTTTGTTCCAAACAGCACCCTAAAAATAATTTGAATTCACATATGACAAGCCATCTCCCCAACACCTTATGCTCTCCTTCAACAGATGTCTGTGTAACTACTGCCCAACTCTCTCAACTGTATTTCCCTTTGTTTCGGCAAAATCTTTTTGTCCAACACTTACTTGTCTCAAAGATCTTAAGGCCTTGTCTCCACTCATTCACTGTCTGGCCCTTCAGTGTCTCAGGGGTCCCACGAGCACAGGCACAGCAGAGACTACACAACAGAACACACTGCACCTACCACCTCCACCATTCATGACCCCGAGCAGGTACTCCAGAAATATCTCAAAGGGCTTCTCCCATTCAAGAAGAAGAGGAAGAGGGGAAGGAGGAGCAGAAGAAATCTCTTCCCAAAACTATTCTGATTCTGTTCATCCTCTCTGATTGCTTCTTTTTAGTTTCTTCGTTCAGTTGTTTTTTCCATTGCTAGAAATTGAACCCAGGGCCTTTGCACTGAGTTATACATCCCAGGCTAATTTTCATTATTTTTTATTTGAAGACATGGTCTCCCTAAATTACTAAGTTACCCTTGTTAGGTTCAAACTTGAAATAGTCTTACTTAAGCCTCCCTTAGTGCTGGGTTGCAGCCATGTACCACCGTGCCTGGCTTCTCCAGCTCTTCGAAGGCTCTCATCCACTCTTTGGCTCCATTCTTTTCCCTCAGTCTTCCTGCTCTTCTCTGAACCATCTCCTCTAATCTGTTGGTATCATCAGTCATGTCCTACTACTGAAATTACTTTTATTGAGTCCCAGGCATGTATGTCATCTCATTTTTAATCTTCATATTTATCAACTAGAGACTACATTTAGGAGCTGGGAATCCGAGGTCTAGCAGGTTGGAGCCAGTTGTCACAGAGATGAGATGTAATTGGCACCTGACGCTCAGGCCCAGTCCGCTCAGTGCTGTACAAGATTCCCAAGGGTCGCTTCCTCTGGGGCCTCGCTCCTGTCTTGCACACCAGTGCCAGCCATTTCGCACAAGTCCAAAATAGTACCTTGGCTGGCATTTAGTTCTTTTAAAACTACTCAGTTTCACCTCCCTCCTTCCTTGAATTTCTCTTTCTTCTTAATAGCTCTATTTTAATGGGTTACATCACTGTTTGTTTAATCGGCTGTGTTAGTTTTCCATCACTATAGCAGACACCTGAGATAAAGAGGAAAGGCTTATTTTGGCTCATTGTTTCACAGGCCACCATCAGCTGGCCCTGTTGCTTCCAGACCTGAGGCGGGCAGTGCGTCACGGTGGAGTACGTGGAAAGGCAGAACCACTTACTCCGTGGCTGGGAACGAGAAGGTGGAAGCAGAAGTGACCAAGAGAAGAGCCCACTGCCCCCGTCACGATCAGGCCCCAAGGGAAAGACCTCTTGCGACGCCCCACCTCTGAAAAGGTGGGTCCCGGCTCTCCCCAGAACACTTTCCTGGCCATGAAGACTTTGCCATGTGGACCTCGAGGGGAACATTCTGGAGCCAAGCTCTCTCGCGCTGGCCAAGGAGCCATTCTGAATCCTTCTCATCCCATCACGGTTCCAACTGACTCTACTACTATCTAAGTACATCTTACCTCTTCTCACTTAGAGAAAAAAAAATGTTCTCATCCTTCAATTCACTCTTCAGATATTTACTAATTTTCCCAACACAGAGAAGTTATCATGTCACTCTGTGCTAAAATTCTCTTAAAGCTTCCTTGGCGTGAAAGCTAAGCTCTTGTACATGGCAAGGTACAAGAGTGCTTTGGAATCCGGTTCCGTCTGTACCTACTACTTCTTACGCTTCTTAGTGTCCTGCTCCATGTACCTTTGTATCTAAAGATGGAAAACTAGTCCATAGTTCCTCACATAAGATGGAATTTCTCGTACCTCTGTGCTATAGTACATACTGTTCCCCTCTCTCTGGGGCATTATGCCTCTCACAAACTACACAAAGTATGCAAGCTAACAAATCAACTTTCTGGTAGAAGTCATGAGATCCCTGGGTCGGAGACGAAAGATGGCCTGCAAACACCGCCGCAGCCAGAGAGTCCGTGCCTGGGTCAGTTCTCTGGCACCCCAACCCCCACCGGCCTGCTGACACTGGGTTACAGGGGAGGAACTTTGGTGTGGGTTGTGAGCATTTGTACCCTGGCATCGGAGAAAGACACTGTCCCTGTTCCACACTGTTCTGCTGCAGAAACATGATTGGAAATGTCATCCTGAATAAGGCATTCAGTGAGACCCATGGAAAAAAAACACCTCCCAACCACCCTACCCTTGTCTTCTAATTCCACTTCATATTTGTGTCATCATTTGAGCAACTACCACTTATTCTGCCAAAGACGTTCAGAGCAGCCATCGGCATGTCCTTCCACACTTTGTACCTAATCACCAGACTGACTCCAGGAGCTGGAAGAGGTGTCCTTCAACAGGATTGCAAACGTCCCAAATTCCTAACGTGTGAGGTTCTGAAATGCAGTTACTTTTGGCCTTTTTTGAAATAGAACAGAAGTCTATTATTATTCTATGTTTTATATAAGGTATCATTCTAAAAGTACATTTTATACTATCATTTGTACACTATGTAGAGCTTTTTGTTTTACATGGCAAAGGTTTAGAAATAAATCCGTTATTTATTTACTGTTCAAGTATATTTTGTAAAAGTGTACTCCCTGATCCTCGTCCCTTAGGGTACAGCTATTCCTGACAATCATGATGGACTTGAAGTTCATATAATCCAATAAATAGTATCTACCTTTTTTTCTTCCTCTTCTCTACAGGTGAAAGGGGCATTAGACTTGACATCCAGTCCTGTAACTGAAGCTTCAAGTTCTTACTGTTGACAGCTGTTAATGCCAAGACATATTTAAAGAAGTCCTAGATTTACTACAAAGGGTGCATCTGAAGTCTATCGATTACTTTAAGTGGGGCAGTTATTAATATGATGGCAAAAAAATAGAATTACTCTCAGTGCTCTTGTCATTTAAACCACTTAGTAAGCAGTCATCAAGCTAGTTCTGCCATCTTATTGACAAAACAATTTCAATCCCTACTTTTCACTTTAAAATAACTTGTTCACATTTCTATTTTCTCTGTAATAAGTAGATTAGCTCTGAATGCTACTCATAAAATATTAGCCTATTTGACCTCAGACAGACATAGCTATAATTTTATACAAGAAATTCTAAGATCTATAACTTAAGACTAAGTAATGCATTATTTTTCAATAAAAATATCAGAAAATAGATAAACTATTAAACAACACTAACAGACCACTACATTACTTTTAAATCCATCTCTACCCATCATTCACATTCAATTCCAGGCAGAACCATTTACACTTAAGCCCAGGGAGAGCCATTTATTCCAATGAGACCTCTTCTGCTTCATGTCTATAGTAAAAAGCACTACAATTCATTTCTACAGTGAGTTTCTACTTAGGTTCTTGTTAGTAGAACCATGTGTGTACAAGACCTATCTCTCTAGACAGACCCTTTGCATTCTATTTCACTCCTACCCAAAATACAAAAACCCTTCCATGACATCTACTCCTGGAAGCACGCACTTAGATTCATAAAATTTTAAAGGTAGCTAGCAAGACCCTTTAAAACCAATGACCCTCAGATTTGAAATGAAGCAACTGGGTTCTGGAGAAGTTAAGTGACCCATCCAAATTCAGTGACAGAATTAGGACAATCCAGTTCCCAAGACCTGCAAAGTACATCAGTTTCTTGGGAGAATACTTTTAAGTGTGAGGTTGAAAAAGCAAATGACTTAGCTTCTCCAACTCTCGAGTTTATTCTTATAAGAGAATACAACAAAGATCATCTCCAAGTTTCCTTCTGTGTCTAAAACTCTGGTGAATCTAATTTTCATCATGCTCGATACCAAATGTCCCCAAATGTGTGGGGATTCAAAGCCGCTCCCATCTTCAGGGACAAAGACGTGGGAGAAGCACACAGAGAAAGGGTGGGGTTACTAGCCAGGGAGGCACAGACGGCGTCAGTGAGCTCCCGGGTGATATCCTGCTCCCTTACTGGCCCTCTGCTCTCCCAGCAAACTACAGAAAGGAGCACGAGGGCTCTCCGGCCAGCAAGGGAAACACCAGGCCTCACTCCTCTGGATGCTGCGGGGAGGGACTGTGGCTAGGCATGGCTGAGTGTGTCCCCAGAAGCTGAGATACTGTACATTCGGTCTTCAGTGTGGCAGTGCTGAAAGGTGACGGGATTGGTAGAAGGAAGGGCATGGTAGGCTGGCTCCGGAGCCTCCTAGCAGAGAGATTAATGCTGGTGTCATGGAGTAGGTTTCTTGCGTGAGTCGCTTTGTTCCCACAGGCTGGGCCGATATAAACATCACAGCTCCTCCCGGCTCTCACTTTCTTTGGTAACATGCAACCTCTCACTCTCACGCATGCTCCTGCTCTGGGCTGCTGTTTTTCGTGCTCTGATAGAGCCAGGGGGTCTTACTGGACACCATTACACGATCTTTGCATTTTTCAGACACCAGAATCATGAGCCAAAGAAACTTCTTTTCTTCATAAGGTGCTCTGCTTCAAGAATTTTGTTACAGCAATGGCAAATGGATTAAAACAGAGGAAAGGAGGTAGAAAACACAGTGCTGGCCAGGTTAGGAACCAGCCAATACTGATTAGCTGCTAGGGACCCAGGACAAGCAGGAGACCACTCTCATTTATGGGCCAGTAGTTTAATTTTTCTGTCCTTTGCCTCAAATATAGTAGACATAGGGCCAGGGAGTTAGCTCAGTGGCACCATGCCTGCCTTGCAAGACCAAGATCCTGAATTCGATCCCTAGCACTGGAAAAAAATAGAGTAGACACGGACCTAAGCAGAACTGCACACCACCTGACGCCATGTGATCTCATCAGTAGGACCACAGCTGAGGACTCACACGTCGGTGAGGCACACAGCCTGCCCTCGTCCTTCACGGAGCCCTCCAGCTGAAGACACGCGACCCCTTCCAAGTTGCAGCAGTTGCACGCTTTGGGGACACCAGTTCGGGTCTCATCTCCTGCAACACAGTGCAAGCAAAAGAGAACGAAAGAGAGACAAGGCTTACAGAGAATGCTGGGGCAGGGATGACTAAGCTGCTCTGAGCAACAAAGACAAAAGGCACCCAAGCCTTCCCGCCTTCACTGAGCACACCCACGGGAAGAAGAGCAGGGGATGCTCGAGGCATCTGGTGATAGCAGTTATTTCAGGCAGAGCTGTCAACGAGAAGCACTACTTATCTCGCAGGGGAGAGCACATGGGTGCCTGGGCTGGGGCGCCATAATTCAGGGAAAGGGGTTTAGCTGGAGTCACACTGACCTCGGCGGGAAGCTAACTCACCAGGGCTCTCCCAGACCAGGACTTAGCTCTCCACAGCAGCACCTACGGGAGGAGCAAGCTTCCCAAGCTCTGCCATCGGACACGTCGGTGAGTCACGTAGGCTTGGTCAGACCCCTAATATAATACAGCCGAATTACGGAGACGCAGGAAGCCTGTGCCGCTCCTAGCCTGCTGGTAACTGGCCAGGGCCGTCCACTACAGCAAGCTACACCCAGCACACTGAGCTCCTGAGCACAAGGTGCTCACCCCTCCCCCACCCCCTCACCCAGCCAAAGCTTTAATTTGATGTGTGAAATATTGATTCTTCTTTCTTCCTTTTTACCCGTGTCTAGTCCTCTAGCTTGCCTTGTACTCACTTTTGGTATTGTTTTTTTTGGTGGTACTGGGGATCGAACTTGGGCCCTTGTGCTTCCAAGATGGGCATGGTACCACTTGAGCTAAATCCCCAGCCCCTCACTTCTTGTATTCTGTCAGACGTAGTGCACAGGACAAAGGACAGAGGACAGCGGTCCTAGGTGGCCGTCAGAGGTTGAGTGTAACCCTACTTCCTCCTCACTACTTTATGTCAAGTAGTAATAAAGACAGCTAACACACAGATTTCTCTCTCATGATAGCCTTGGACACTAGAGATGGCTGTGAACTATCATCACTATCACCTCTAACGATGAGAAGGGAGAAGCTGCAGCACAGGAGATGAGGATCCCTGCCTGCAATCATACTAGTAGAAAGTGACAGAATTAGGATTTGAACCCAGATCCTCCAGCCCCAGAGTTCGTGCTTGCTCTTAACCACTTTGCTAGAAGAATCAATTACTTCTGCGTGGACATTTTACATATATGCTCTCCCATGCTTTCCAAACTCTAAGAAGTGAGCTTTATTATCCTGATTTTACCAGAAGGATTCCTCTCACCAGCAAGTGGAGAAGAAAAAGGTTGATTGGTCTTATTCACAGTGCTGTTCTTTCTAATAAAACAATATCATTAGAAGGAAATAATCCTGAATCTTTTCTAATGGATTAGTTTGACTGTTCCATCTCCCATCCAAGTACTAACCAGGTCCGACCCTGCTTAGCTTCCGAGATCAGAGGAGATCGGGCGTGTTCAGGGCGGTATGGCCATAGACTTGACTGTTCTATCTAAACTTTACATAGTCTTCAGTAAGTCAACCTTAATGTCAATGTTAGACTCTAGAAACAAAAGAGGGAAAGGGAGTGGAAGGGAAGGAGATTAAAAACATAGATATGTAATGTACCAGCTACCCCTGACAAAAGTCATCATTACTGTAATATTTAACTCTTGTGTCAACCTGAGTAACTCATCACTGATTGGCTGAGCATGGTTCTGGGTGTGGCTGAAGGGATTACAACAGGGGTATGGAATCTGGGATGGACTTTTTACTCCATTCAGGAATAAAAAGGAGAAAGAAGCGGGAAAGCTTGCTTCTGTTTTTCTTTGGAGAAGCCCCAGCCTTTGCCTTGGCCCAGGATACCCAGCCCGACTTCCACAGCAGTCAGCCTTTCGTCGCACACCTGTCGGCTTCCTGACGCAGACTCGCAAGGGGTTCTACAGCGAGCCACTGGCCTCGGAAGACCCTTGCCCCCCATGGAGTGAGCCCTCTCGCCTTTTCCCACACCCGACTCTGCAGGCCGCCCCGTAAGCCTGCCTTTTACATCCACAGAAGTTTCTCTAGTGAGCACTGACTGATACAATTGTACTACAGCCATGCACACTAAAAATATAAAGAAAGAAATATAATAGTAATAAGTATTTTGACTGCTCACTATATACTGAATATGTTTATTAATTCTAATACCAAGTCCATGAGTGCTTACCTACTTGGAAGTTCAGGTTCCCTCATCAGATAGAAGGTATTATCAAATAAGTCACTATTTTAAAGAGAAAAGTGGCTACTAGTATTCCAAAAGAAAAGACAAAAAAAAAATTAAAGGCATATGAGCACTAAATCATATTTCCAACATTTTCAGTTTCTCTGAAACTCAAATATCAAGATTTTTTTTCCATATGGCCCAAAGATGAAAAATGTTTTCTAAATACCTGAAACCTGAAAAAAGGTCCATTGTCCTTACACCTAAGAACCTATCAAATGGAATTTTTGGCTTGAAAATGGAAACTACCATATTTGTGAAGAATCTCATTTAAAAATGTGTTTATCACTGTACAGGACTGGGAGAGAGGAGACCAGAGAGAAGTCACCAAAGGAAGCAGCAAAGTAATAGTCCCTAAACCCTCTGTCACAGCCACTGGGATGTGAATCGCAACACTCCGGTGACTGAGCAAACTCAGTCATTCTAATGAGCAAATTCCACTCCTGGAAGTTTTAAAGAACCAGAAGAGAAAAGGACTGGGAGAAAGAGGAAGGACAGGGATTACCGCGGCCATTAACTTTGAGGAGGGCGCCTCAGCAGACACGGGGGCCAAAGCAAAGGGCGCCCAGGCGTCTATGCATATGCATGCAGTTCCCGCATGGACTCATACACCTTCCTTTGGGTTCTCTGAGGAGGCTGAAGTGGGCGGGGCTTGGGGACTATAGAGTATCCCTGTGAGGGCCCGGTCCAGGCTGGGGGGCTGTCCTCTGGTGAGGTAAAATGAAAAGCACGTTGAGTCCTCTAGCAGCTCCATGCTCTCTTCTCTCCCCTTCTTCTATCAAGAAACTGCTCACTAAAAAAAAAAAAAGTCAAGCAGCCTTTCTGGTACATCCTAGAAGATGCTAGAAGAAAAGGCAGAAGGCGCGTCCACCCACACCTGGCTCCGCACAAGGCTAACTGTGACTAGGATTGCGGCCTCCCTGGCCGGAGCTGCCTCCCCGGAAGGGATTGCTGGGACAACCATGGTTGCATACGGAGGATGAGGGGCAAGGCCCCTTTCTTCACAGTGCCCGTTTCTTCTTCGTATCTTCTCATACTGACATGTTTTATGGGGTAAAATGTCAACACTGACAGGTCTCTTGTACTGAACGGAGTGAGACAGGCCATGGTGGACACATCTGCAGCCCCAGCCCTCTGAGACAATGAAGCCCCAGATCAAGCTCAGCTTGGGCAGTTTAGTAACTCAGTGAGACCAGGCCTCAAAATAAATAATAAAGGGGGCCGGAGATTTAGCTCAGTGGTTCCAGCGCCTGCCTCACAAGTGCAAGGTCCTGAGTTCGATCCTGGATAACCGCATACAATGCTGGGCGTGGTGACTCACGTCCACCAGCCATCAACGCCACACACCACAGTGCCGGACGTGATGGCTCATGCCTGTCATCCCAACATTCGGGAGGCAGAGACAGGAGGATTGTTGAGTTCGAGGCTTGCCTGGGCTCCATAGTGAGCTCAGGGCCAGCCTGAACTACAAAGCGAGACCCTGTCTCAATAAACAAACAAATAAATAAACAAATAATAAAAAGGACAAGCGCTGCAGCTCAGGAAGAAGAGTTGGGTTCAATCCCGACAACGATCACCACCCAAACAAAGTGTCAAGGACACTCCATATGTACCAACATTTGATAGTGTACCCTTAAACTCACAGCTGTACCTTCGGTTTATGTCATATCAGTGGTTGCTGATAGATAAATCTGGAGCAGCACTGTCTTGTCACCCTACAGCTTCATAGACAAACAATCGACCGATCGAATTCCTTTTCAAACAAGTTGTGAAGTGCCTGTTTACAAACTGTGTCATGCAGTTTTCCCATTCCTTAAAACAGCCTTCAGAGTTCCCCCGGGAGCCGACTGGAAGACCCCTCACCCATGCCAGCCACACAACAGACAGGTGCAAAGCTTTCCACAAGATCCATGCCCCTCCTCTTGGCACAGTTCTCCTGCTATTCTTCTAGCCCAGTCGCTACCACACAAAACCAGGCCCCCAGACATGGCCAAACCCAGGGCCAACCGTTCTCCCACAGTCCCACAGCACATCTGGAAAAGGGATGCCTTTCTGCTTCCTAAAACAAAGGCTCTTTATCAGGGCCTGTACACTGAGCATAAGACCAGTGCAAAAAACTTGACAAGTTTGGATTTGTAAAGATTGCTGTTTCGTGGGTGTGGTCCTCTGAAATCAGATCACTTCAAAACTCTATTTTAACTTCTGATTATCTTAGTAAATGAAATTAGCCAGTCCTCTAAAAGGAAGAATGAGAGATTTATGAAGTGAAAATCTACCCATTCGTTCAGGGCCTCTAAAAGTTAAACTGGTGGGAGCAACAATCATCACTTTCAATTTCTTTTCCTTTTTAAGCAACTTCCGGAGCACACGCCGTTTTAAGTAAAATCACAACAGCAAAGTCCACATCTAGGTGGATTTCAAACACAACGACACCTCTTTGGCAGCAAAGAAAAACAGTCAAAGTGTGGCGAAGTCTGAGGGAGTCTGAGTCACACAGCGAGCAGGAAGCCGCCACCGTAGACAATTAAGCAGGGTTTCAAAATGACTGGGACAGGATGTGCCCATAGAAAGAAATGCCGCGAGCGGCGGTGGAACTGCCAAAGTTACTGCTGCAAAGTAGCCTGAACTTTAAAAGGGTGGCGTGGGGTCACTCGACCACCCTCCCCCCGGGCTGGCCGCCTCGCACGCCTCACGCGCAGATAGCCGGGGAGAACCCGGCGGAAGCCACGGTGCCAGGACCCGGGTCAGGAGGGGGTGGGGCGGGCAGAAGCCTCGGGGCTCCCCGCGCCGCGCGCCGCTGGATTTCGCCCGGTCGGAAGAGGGGACCTCGAGGTGGCCCGCACTCTCCGCCCCGCACCCGGCCCGGCCCGACAGGGCCCTCGGGCCAGCGCCGCGGGGAGCCGGGGAGCCGGGCCGCGATGCTCCGGCCGGCCCGAGGCGCCTACCTGTGCGGGGCGCGCTCAGGGCCCAGCGAGCGCAGGGGCCCGGGGGCCGCGCGGGGGCGTCCATCGTGCCGCGGGCCGCGCCCTCCCCGCGGCGGGCCTGAGGGGCGCGCGGCCTGCTCCCGCCTCTTTCTCAGGCTGAGGACGCGGCCGTCCTCGGCGGTCGCAGCAACAGGCGCCGCGGCGCGGACGGCGGCGGCTGAGGAGAGGAGGAGGCGTCTGCGCGGCTCGCCTTCCCTCCTCCCGCGGGCGCGGCGGGGGCGGGGGCCGGGATCGCCCGGCTCGGCCGGCAGCCGCGAGGGACGCCCCCTCCCCGGCGCGCCTCCGCCCGGCCTGAGGCCCCGCACGACAGCTGCTGCAGTGCGGCCGCCGGCCTCCTGCCCTGCCCGCCGGCCGGCCGTCCATCCTCCGCGGCCACGGGCGGGGTGGGACCAGCGCGGCCGCCCGAGCCTCCCTCGGCCCCACGCAGGGTCCCGGCCTGCGCGGAGCTGAGGCCCCAGCGCACGGGGCGCGGCCGCGGCCTATTCTTAGCAGGTGGCGCTGCCCCCGCCGCTTCTGCCGAGCCGCCCTCAGCAGGTGGCACTGCCCGCCGCGTCCCGAGCCTCGCCTCGTCTCGTCTGCGCGCGCTCCTCCTCTCCCCGAGGGCCCTGGGGAAGCCTGCGCCAAACGCGGGGAGAGGGCGACGACCGAGCCGCCCCGCCGTCCCGGCCGTCCCCGTCTCCCTGTCCTGGGGCCGGCGAGGGCAGGGAGGGAGCGGCGCCACGGAGGGAGACGCGCGAGGCGGGGAGATCGGGGAGCCGGGAACCGCGGAGGCCGAAGCGCTCTCGGGGCATTCCACGCCCGCGCAGCCCGTTTGTGCCCGTTGCGGTCGTGACGCAGAGCCCGACCGGGCGCTGCTCCTTCCTCGCTCCGGAGCACGCGCGCCGCCGCGCACGACACACGCCGGGTTGGGGAAGCCCTGCGAAGCGTCGTGGACCCTGAGGAGAAACGCAAAGACCTTGTCAAGGGGCCGGGAAGTCCCGCTTCCCGGGGCCAGAGAACAGCTGCGAGCAGAAACCAGGCGAAGTTCCCGAGCCGCCGCCCGCCCTGAGGTAGGGGAGAGTGAGACCCGGGAGCAGGGGGGAGAACAGAGAGGCCGAGGAGGAAGTGGTTCAGAGAACCCGCGGCATCTTTCTTTCCGGGGCGAGACTTGGAGCAGCCTGAGGGACGTGGGGAACTGACTGGGCCTGACTAGGGCTCCACCGTGGTAGGGAGCTGTGAAGTTGTGTCACCAGAGGGTTTGGGTCCTTGCTCTCGGTGACGATGGGAGTAAAAAGGAAAGCACAGACTTGGAGAAGAAAAGAAAAGCTCTTCGTTGTCAAGTTAGAGGGAAGACAAGAAAGGACCGCGGTTTAGGTGGCTGGAGGGGCACGTGCTGATCCCAGCGGTTCCGACTGCTTTTTATCTCTGTCCTGGTGTCTAGTTGTGGTTCTTTATGGCTTAGGCACGGTTGATGGGAGGTTCAGGATAAAGGCTGGAGAAGTCTCAGCAGTCTACTGTCTTCCATATCCAGGGGGTGACATTATGTACATTAGGGGCCAACCGTTGCTAACTGTTACACTAACACTCTCTTAAGGATTACAGACCAAGATCTGTGGAGTTGAGAGCAGATCTGACCCAAATTTTACAACAAGGAAGGAAGGACATTCCTAAATGCTTAATTTATCCATACATAGAGCTGAGAAGAGACTTGATAGCAAGTTTTACAGCAACAAGGGATAAAATGAAAGTCCAACTTTGTCCTGCTTTTGATTGCCTATTGGGCATTTGTGGGCCCAAGCAAAGAGTCCTGGTTCTTGGCAAAAAATGGCTTCGAGCTACCTATTCTATTCTACCGGGACAGAATACCAGTCATGCTTTTAATGGGCAGCAGGTAAGGGTCCAGAATTTTGCAAATCTTTGAGTATGTTGTTACTGAGCCTGGGATCTTATCCGCACATTTAGAGATACTGCATTCTCTTGAGCTGAAGTTTGAAACCACAAGCTTGTGTGAGTCTTATCTATAGCTATCTTCTTTGCTTTTCAAGTAGGATCCCCCTAGCCCAGGGAAAGACTTCTGCCTAGTATTGTGACTGCATCAGTTGGACTGTGAAACATTATTTTTTAACTTTTCTTTTCTTTTTTTTTTTTTTTTTTTTGGTGATACCGGGGATCGAACTAGGGCCCTTGTGCTTCCAAGGTAGGTACGATACCACTTGAGCTAAATACTCGCCTCAACCGTGAAACATTGTTATAGTCCATATCCAAATGTCCCTGAGAGCCTCTGATGTTGGAAGGTGATTGGATTATGGGCGCTGCTGCTGACTTTCTCTCAGGAGGGTAGGGTCTGGTCAGGAGAGGCAGATCCTTACAAGATCTTCCTTTGCTCTCTGCTTCCTGGGCCTCATGATGTGAGCAGCTTTTTCTCTTCCATCCCCTCTGCCATGCTGTTTTACTTCAGAGCTGCCCAACCATGGACTGAAATGAACCTTTCTTCCTTGAAAAGTTGTGGATGTTGGGGATTTTTGTCCCAACAAGAAGAACAATGATTAAGACACATACTCTTTCTGGGCACTGTGCATGTGCTTTGTGGTGCTTATTCTTTCTTACAGCACTCTTTGTGTTACTTAGTCTCAATCTTTTTAAAACAGGTGAGGAATGTATATGCAGTCAGGAAGGCTCTAATTACCAGAAAGTTGACTGGATCATAGAGACTACTTTCAGTCACATGACTCAGTAAAGACAGTTAACCCATATTATATTTAACCCATATTATATTGTCATATTATAATTACTTCATGTTTTGTCCTTCACCTGTACAATGGTAGTTATTTTTCTTCCATGTGACTGCCTCCTAGGATGACAGATACACTGTCTTCCACGTCAGGGGCACCGCAGATGCCTTTCATACATAACCTGATAGATGGTGCCTGACATTAATCCCTGCCTGCCAGCTCCTGCCCCCGGAGGGGATGGATCAAGAGGGACAGATGATTTGCTGACCGGAGCCCCTCCCATCCCATCGCTCCTCCTTTTCCCTTTCTCTTTTACCTCTAGATTGCAGACAGGCCAGGGTTCAGGGGGGCGGCCATGTGTGTGCCTAGGCTGGCTGCAGAGGTAGGAAGTAGAGGAGCAGGGCAGGGCAGAGGCAGGCCTGGGCCCCATTTCTCAATTAACAGTGCAGTGGTGAGGGAAACATTTCTTCTCTTCATCCTGCTACTGAAATCTAGCAAGTTCCAGTTCAGAGACTTATGGCGTGATGAGAAATGATGAATTTCCCTGGCCCTCACCTAGACTAGAAGAGGCCGCGGCCATGGGGGAAGCAGCAATCTCATCACCACCCTCCCGTTCCCGAGGATAGCAGCCAGGATGTCCCAGGACAGGACAGCAGAGGGTTCTGCGTACTTTCAGGCTCTCGGAAACAGCTTCCATAGTGCACAATAAAGAATTCTGAACATTTTTGCTGTGCAGCCTTACCCTAGATAGTAGGAGACAGCCTGCTTACTTGCCCTTAGCTTTCTAGCAGTTCTTCCTAGTATTTCTTGCCCCGAAGTAGTGAAGAGACCTTGAAACTGATGGCGGTGGCAGGTGAAGATTGCCAGCCAGGGAGGAGAGACCCATGCCGGCCCGAGGAGACAATCACTGACCTTACGTACTTGTGCTACAACCCCAGGGAGGAAATGGCTCCTGCCTTGTGGTGTGGGGACATGTGTCTCCCAGAAGAGGTCTTCAGCCCCCTAGGAAAGGTATGGAGGCTGCAGTGTCTGAGTGACAGCTACAAAGAGCTCTATCTCGACCCAGGATTGCACTCAATTAGTGGCTCTTTAAGACCAACTAAGTAGGGAAAAGAGCCAATCAGCCTGCAACCCTGCTTTCCTGATTCTCCTGCCCAGTATGAGCAGGATGTCAGTCATGCCGCTGTGTGGTCCCTTGGGACCACCTCTGCACCTTCTGTGCCTCCTAAAATCCCACATGTCTGTTTTCTCAGGGCTTCCCCACAGAGTGCTTCCTAATTTAGTTATCTGTAGCATAATTATTTTTATATCGACCAAGGCCAGCAACTTTAATATCAGCTCTAGAAAATTGGCACAGAACTCTAGAAAATTGTGAACAACTGATGTCATTAAGTCCAGAGGGAGACACAGAAGCTGAAAGAAAAGAGGCCATTTTATTTTTAAAGTGTTAGAGGAGGAGCCCTTTATAAAAGTAAAATTAAGTGTTTGGTTCATGTACAAAAGAGAATTTAATAGAATTACTTATTAAATTTTCATTTGAGGGAACTACCTAAGCTCAAATTACTGCCACAATACATTTTTACTTAATTTCAAAATAGTCATTATAAAGTGAGATGTGTTTTTATTTTATCTTGAGATATGTCTCTCTAAGTTGCCAAGGCTGGCCTTGAACTTGTGGTTCTCCTGCCTCTACCTCTCAAGGAGCTGGCATTACAAGCATGTACCATCATGCCCAGCAAGAGCTGTTCATTGGTGAGCACACTTCTAAAATCAGTACCAATAAGAACAAAGGTGCAAATGACACCAGACAGAGCCCTAGCGTAATGAAGTGGTTCACTCAGTGGACTTGTTTTTTGTGCTTGGTGGTGACTTTTTGGAGCCTAAACTAGAAAAGATTCATGAAGGAAGCCCATGCTCAGTGGAAAGGGGCACAAGACTGAGAGGCATGGGAAGTGGCAGCATCATAACACCAGTACTACCTGATTTTTCAGCCCTGAAAGTCCCAGGCCTAGCTCTTCACCTCCAAGAAGAATGTTATGTCCACGCATCTAAAGTATCTGTAAAAAGTCTTCTCAGCTGAGCACAGTGGCTCATGCTTGTAATTCCAGCTACTCAGGGTCCCAAAGCAGGAGAATTGCAAGTTTGGGATGAGCCTGGACAACTTAGTGAGATCCTACCTCCAAGGAAAACATTTCAAAAGAAAAAGCTGAGATATAGCTCTGTGGTACAGCAGCCCTGGGTTTAATCCCTGGCACTGACAAAATGAAACAAAAGCCTTCATGCCAACAACATGGACTGAAGTCATGATCAGAAACTACATCTCACTGGCATGTCTATTATCCTAAATCTTTGAAATTGCTTTTGTTAGTTTGTTTTGTTTTGCTTTGGGGTGTGTGTGTGTACGTGTGCACACACAAGCGCGTGGGACTGGAACTTGCACTTGCCAGACAGGTGGTGTGCTGAGCTACATCCCAGACCCTGAAATGGGTTTTTGAAAGGAACCAGAATGATAAAAATAAAACAACGTAAAAAAATAAAATAAGTGGATAACCAATGTAAATTATTGGATTTCAACAACTAAAATAAGCAAAAGTTTTGCTGCATAAACTGCTGGTGTTCACCCAGGATGAGACAGCATAAACTGGGCCCTGCGAGAATGGGTGAACTGCACTGTGGCCCAGAGCAGCTTCTGTGAAGTATCTCATCTCCTTTTATGGACAAAGCAGATAAAAGTCTGGGCATGATTCCACTTCTCATCTCAGCAGCCTCTCCTGTTTGTCAGCACTCTACACAAAAACGGCTGCACTTGGCACCGTGGTGATTTCCAGGCTTCACTTGGGGTTGCTACTTCCCAGTCCTACCTGAGTTGATTTTGTAGGTCTGGGCATCAAGCACACAACTGAGTGAATGCTAGAAAATGCATCACCTTACACTTGATGTCTAAGTCCTCTAAGGTCCATGTGAACTTTTATACATTGTCAGACCTAGTTGTGGATGTAAGTGATTTTTCCCAGATTGGGCTAAGCTGAGTTCAACATCCAACCTAAAAGACCTGCTTCATTTATCTCAGTGCCATTATGCCACTGATGGTGCATCATGTGCCATCTCTAGTAGATGTGTAGCCGGCTAACTGGTCTCCCTTCTTAGCCCTAACCACCTTGGAGTCTATCTTCAATGCCAAAGCAAGGGGAGCTGTTAAAATACCAGTCACCTATGCCTCTGCTCAAATTAGAACCCTCTGTGACTTCTCAGGTTTCCCAGAGTAACAGCCAAAGTGCAGTGACAGTTAAACTGAATGGTTGACTTGATTGGCTTGGAGCTGCAGAGGGGATTATCCAGGCACCCCTCTGGGTGTGTCTGGGTGGGTCCTGGAGGAGCGACCTTGGGTCTATATCTCATATCCTTCTTTTGGACTTGCTTTCCAGCTGCAAGAAGGGAACAGCTTTGTTCTACCACTACTTCTCCCATGATGATTTGGCTAGGAGCCAGCTGGCCATAGACTAAATCCCCAGAAACCGTGAGCCAAAGGGAACACTTCTTCCTTTAAGCTTTGGGTGCTAGATACTCAGTCCCAGGACCAAGAAAGCTAACACGGGGTCTACAGGTTCTTCACCCGTGCCCCGCTGCTCCTGGACGCCTTTGAGTGTCTTCGGCTTTGGTTCTCTTTGCTCCTGCCACTCTAGGCTGCTGTCACTCAGAGCTCCAGGCACACTCCGGCCCTGGGCCTTTGTACTCACTGTTCCCCATGCCTATTTTGCCTTTCCCTCAGATAGCCACAGTGTTCAGTACTTTGTTGAAAGGCCACTTCTCCATGAAGCCTTTCTGACCTACTTTTAGAAAGTGGACCCACCCCTACACCCACACACACAGGCACACACACATGAATGCTTCTTACCTTTGCCTAATTTATATTTCTTCATAGCACTTGCCCTATACTGTACTATACTACACTGCACTATACTATACTGTACTATACTAGTGACTTATATATCTTATGTGTCATCTGTTCTGTTCCTCACCCTCCCATGAAGCAGAGAATTTTGTCTCAGCTCCTTATCAGGTCAGCTCAAGTGCAGAGCAGTTTACCTGGACAGTATCCAGAAATTTTTCTTTATAAATTGTACTTTGACTTCATTCCATCAGTCTATATCGGGAGAGTACATTTCATAAAAATTCCGTTTGGTCTGAGGATACTGTTAAGGATGTTGTTTAACATTTTGTATAGCATCTTGTTAAGGAAAGTCCAGGAAAAGTTTCCTTAAGGATTCTATCAGGAAAAATTTTCCTTCTTTGAATAAGTGGTTGTGTCTCCACCCTGACCAGTGAGTTCAAGCTTGGGATCCACAGGTTGGCAAGTTTCCACATCATTTTGTGGATTAGTCAGTGACTTACAAATGCCCTTCCTAAGGCATGGGAAGCTTGTGCCAATTTCCACACATCCAGATCAAAATATAAATAACGTATTTCATAACATGGAACAGGAGAACCTTGTATTCTGAGCTGACATGCTTCCCATCTTATGGATATTCACAAAGAAAATACTTTCTTCTTGAAATTATGGTGAAAGTCAATAGTAAGGTCCTTTTTGCTTATCTTATTTTGGTTTTGTAACATTTTTCCCTGGTAGAAGAACATGATAGCACTCCTTTGTCAATTCCTAGTGGTCTGTCATTTTCTTGTCACCAGGACAAAATACCTGAGACTCAAAACTGAAAAGAGGAGAGGTTTATTTTGATTCATATTTTAGTCCAAGTTCAGACCACATCCAGGAAGAAACAGTGCAGCAGAGGGTCATGGCAGCGGAGGGCCCCTCACATCATGGGGACGAAGCAGGGCGCAAGAGGACACACCAGAGAGAGGGAGACAGACCTTGGGTCCACGCCCCGCTACCTACCTCCTGAGAGCACATTCAGCTATAAGCCCATCAGTGGATGAATCCACCAAGGAGCTTGGCACCCCATGGTCCGGTCACCTCCCAGTAGCTCTGCCTCTGAGTCCAGAATGCCTTGAGGACATCCAGATATGAACTAGTGTTCAGAGAAGTCTCGTTGGGTCAGAACATTCAAAATCTGGAGCACTGGCTTCTACTTTACTCCTATTTTATTCTGCCTCACTTGCTACTTTTTCCTTTACTTTGATTCTTGTATTTGTTTATTTAAAATTTTTTGTCGCTTTGAATATACGTAAACTACCTCCAGTCATGCCCCAGAGGTGGCAGGCGTGAGAGAATGAATGAACAGATGACTCATTTGAGAAAGAGAACACAGCACCCTGCTTGCCGTGACCCCGGCCGCACACAGCACGGGCCACAGTGCGCGATCCCTGTGCGGTACCTGCGCCGTAGGTGCCAGCCGCGCTTCGCCATCTCTGCAGCTCATCTCATTCACTCCTTTCAGGGGCCCTCCCTCCCTTTCCTTTATGCTCTTGGCGAGAGAGTTTAGTTATCGCACAGCAGCAAACTCACATGGGAGAAGCTAGAATTTTAATGGTGTTTTGCCTACAAGTCTAATTCTTTCCCCTGAGCCATATTACTGCCTCTTTCATGACTACTTTCAAGAGTGGTATTTTCAAGAGTGTTATTTGGTTTTGTTAATATGGAAAAAAGAGGGCCTGGTCATTTCCTTGGCTCTCTGAACAGGCTCCTTCGCTCCTCGGTGCCAGGAGGGCTGCACGGTCCCCTAGTTTCCCTCGGCCTTTAGCCCAGCGGACCATCCACAGCGCCAGCTTCCCTTGATCAGCACCTATGAAGAGCCACCCTGCGGGCTGCCCGCCCGGGTCACTTTTCCTGTTGTCCGATAACTCACGTTGCGCACCACTGGGGTGGCGCTTGCTTCATTATTACGTGATTTCCCTTCGCGTTCAAGCTGAGCTAGAGACACGCAGCCACCTCCCACTTTCCCGCGGCTAAGCATAAACTGTAGGACGAAGTTGTCCTTACTCCAGGGGATGCTCACCCTTGTCTGGGAAGCTTCGAGAAAACAATGAAGGGAGAGGCAGAATCTGCTGCGACTCCCAAGCTAGCAGGTGCAGACCGCAGGGGACGTACACCCCTTCGCCAGTCAAGGCTGGCTGGCGCGCTGACCTTGCCGTAGGTCTGCAGGGCACTGACGTAATAATGCATTGAAGTAACGTTCACGAAGAAGAGACACCTCCTTGTCCGCAGTGTTTCCTGCTTTTCTCGTTTGGATTGCGCCAAAGGCCCATCTGGCAAATATTCTCAGCTTCACGGCCGTTCAGCCTCTGCCCCAGCTTTCCACTGTGCCACGGAACAGAAACAGCTCTAAACACCATGGAAATAAGCTGGTGTCTGTTCACCAGACACTGACATCTGAACTGAATTTTGTGAATTGCCGCATGTCATGAAAGATTTTGTTTCTTCCTCCCAGCCAGGGATAAAGTCCGTTCTTAGTTCACAGGTCCTTCAAAATCAGACAGGTGGATTGGGTCCGGTCCATGACTGGCTCTCGGCTCCAGCACCATCCGCTGCAGTCTTCAGGGCACATAGCCTTTTCCCAGGGTCATGAGCTTATGGAGCCCTTTGCAGAAAGAGTTCTTACTGTCTAAAATAAAACCCCTGGGGTTAAAAGACTAGCCGATTATACAGAAATTCAAGAATTAATGTATTCTCAGAAGCACAAAGTGCATTATTATTAACACATAAAACAACATGTGGCCACAAGCCTTGTAACTGCCATCGTTTTGAGAGACTAATGAAGATGTGTATTTTGAGATATCTGTGATAATTGAAATATGACATGAAAATCCAGCATTTCTATTGGTGATTAACATTACAGGGACTATCATAGTGTTGCGGGTCTTAAAATCTACATTCATGTGCTAGTTACTTTTTCTCTCATTGCCGAGACAAAATTCCTGACACCCAAAGTTAAAGGAGAAAAGGTTTGTTTAGCTCACGGTTCGCTCAGGTTTTAGTCCATAGTCACCCGGTTGCAGGGGACATGGCAAGAGGAACAGCAGTTGACAGCAGAAGACAGCAAAGCAAGCCAGAGGGAAACAGGCCTCTTTCTTTCCCTTACACTGTTTCTAGGCTGCTGGGTTTGGGTGGCGCCGACCCAGTCAGTGTGCTGAGTTAGTCATCACCGGCCCAGTGCCACACACTCCAGATCCAGACACCTCTGAAAAACCTTTATGACTGCGTCGGGCTTTGGGGGGCATCTAGACACAAACCACGACAGTTCGTTATAGAAAAAATCTAAATTGTGATAAGAACTAGTGGACAAAACTTTAAAAATGTATTTGCCATTCAAGTTCTCTCGCCCTTCAGATTCTTATGGAGAGAGCCATTGGGAAATCTTTGAAAACCCAAAAAAGGTGGTGACACAACTCCATAAAACTGCGCCAAGTGTCTAAGTGTTCCTGGACCACAAGAAGCTAAAGCCTTCCATTGTTTTGAACACTCCTTAGAAAAGAAAACCCACCTTGGCCCACTGCCCAATGTCCAATACTCAAAGACTGCTCCCTGCATGTGCATTTGAGCAAGCATCGACCTTTACTCCGTGTGCCCGCCGGTAAAACATGGTACCCACTGCAGTGGTGCTGCTACGGTGACTTCCTAATGTGCTCAAGACAACATCTGCTGTGTGCTGTGAGCATACTGTTACTGGCACTAGTGGGCAGTGATACAAACTCTTTCTCCTGTGGAGCTGACCGCTCTGCATAGCCTTTTCCCTTTTGTCTCTAGACAGAGATAAGGAGCAAAACAAGTGGCTGCTTTCTACCAGATGAGTATGAAAATAACTCCAGTCTTTTGGAAAAGGAGGACTTCCAGCATCAGCATTGTGCTGTCAGACTGCTATAAGGAAGGCATTTGGAATAACTTCTTCCGGAGAAATGTTATGTGTCTGTCTCTGTGGCGCTGGGGATTGAACCCAGGGCTTCCTGGGTGGCAGGCAGGTGCTGTGCCACTGAACACCTTTGCCACAACCTCTCCCCTGAATTCTAGCTGAAACAGCAGAGCTATCCAATCAGTAACTTTGCTGCAGTTAAAGTTTAACAACTTATTCAGGTGTGTGAGACACTGCTGTGATTGCAATGATTCCCCAGTCAACTAACACATGAGGCTTTTGAGGGCAGCCTGGGAATTTTAACAAGACCCTGTTTCATCTCTGTGAGTAACAACAACAAAAAGGGCCAGAGATGTAGCTCAGTGCTCCTGGGTTCCATTTCCAGTACCTAGAAAGAAAGAATATTAATCATTGAAGTTGTTAAGGGCCTGTTTGCCCAGATCTGAGTCCATTGGGAGCTACAAGCTGGAGAGGAAAGCACAGTCAGGGTAGGCAGTCTGCCCACAAGCACAGAGCAGCATGGCTCTCAATTCCCGTGGACCTCGGTGTGGAATAAAAGAGAACAGACTTTAAAAATATGCACACAGTTGGATTTTAAAACAAAGGAAGGAAAGGTCCTGAGAAGCTTGTAGTGTGGCTGAGACCTGGGGCTACGAATGAAGCTGAGGCCAAAGTGTTGGGGGGAAGCTGGGGAGCACTGAGGAGGAGTGGTGAAAATCCAAGCCTGGGTCAGCGGGGAGGATGAAGCACAAACCCCTGCTCGCCAAGTGCTGCTACGAGTAACAGCGATCAATCTAAGAAGTCACGGGTAACTTTGTTAGTTCCAAACAGTTATAAACAGCTTGTCTTGGGTTGTCAATTCTACTTTAACTGTTTACACTGTCTTTTTTATATGAAAGTTTTAAATTCTAGTGTGGCTTTATTTTTGGACTTCTTATTTGGCATTCTTACGTCTTTAGAAATCATTCTTAGAGAGTGGGAGTATAGTTCTCAGGTACTTATTTGCCTAATGTGTCCAAAGCCCTTGGTTAGATTTCTACCACAGAAAAACAAACAACACCAAAAAGCCCAAACAAACAAAAAGAAAATTGTTCTCTACCATAATATCAGTAAGATTAGCTCCTACAGTTTGTCGACTGTTTGAAGTTTTATTGTTCACATTTAGATCTGGAATCCCACTGGAACATTCTTTGGATATGGTTGGTTTTGGTTGTGGTTTGAGGCAGGAATGTAATGTCAGCTCTTTCATTTTGATAGCTGATTGCACCTGACTTTCTTTTGAAGTGTTCCTCTTGCCCTACAGACCTGCCTCTTTGTTCTTCCTTCTTTGTTATTTGTCCATCCATCTATAAAGTTTTACTTTCTATATCTCATAGAACTCTTGCTACGAGGTAGTGAAATCTCCCTCTTCTTATTAAGAACTGCCGGGGTCTAAGATTTTATCCTACCTGTAAACTAACAAGTTAGTCCGCCATTGTCTCATGGGCACAGTCAAAGGCTGCGAGGCTGTATATTCCCCTTGGTTGCTCTTGGGCTCGAGTCTTGTGAGCACCACGGGAAGGCTGGGGTGAATGCTGCACATATCTCAGGGGGGACTACACTTAGGAAACCCCAAACTTGCTAGCAAGCATGCCTGTCCTTTTCCCCAGAGAGAGATATTGCTTTGTCATCTTGGGCATATTTAAATATGCAGTATTTACAACAACAGGTGTAATTAATATGTGTTCCTATAATTAATACTGTAATTATAGGTATAGGTTGTGTAATTAATAATTATACATTGTGTATAGAGATAAGTACAGATATATAATATTTTAAAATTAATTTTTAAGAGACCACAAAACAAAAAAAGAAATTTAAAAAATTAAAGCAACGAGCAACCCAGCACTGGAAGATTTAGCACCCTTCAGAAGCAAACACTAAATTGCTTTGTAATAGCATTTTTACAGTGCAGGCCACAAAAGAATACTCATAGTTTAAAAAGCTAGACAATCTTGGCTAACGATTCAAAACAAAACAAGGAAACTTACAAACACCACAAAACAATTCATCATAAGAAGTAGTCAATACATACAATAAACTAAAGAAATAGTATTTCAGATACCTTTTGTTATATATCAGTCCAGTAATAAAAAGATTATTCAGAAACATGCAAAAACTGGGGACTATATGAAATGAGATACTAAGAGAGAAGGAAGATTTTTTTTAAAAGACCCAACAGTTTTTAGAAAATTTAAAATGTCATTGAAATGTGTAAGAAAAGGGTAAGCAGGGGATAAGTAAAAGCTAAAGAAAGAGGCCCAGGCTGGAAGGCAGCTCTGAGGGGATCCCAGAGAATCAGTACAGAGATGAAGAAGTGCAAACCTTAAATGCGTCCTCCACCGGCTAGGAAACTGCAGAACGACAAAGACAAAAACAAAAAGCAAAGATCTCGACCTCATTTAGGTGAAGCTCAAGAACAAGTAAAACTCACCTGCAGCCTCCGCTGTGAGAGCAGTCGTTCCCTCTGACAGGTGAGTGGAAGATTCCGCCTGCTAGGAAGCCAGGGGCACCCTTGGAGATGACAGGAACGGTTCGTACCTTCATGGCTACACAGCGGTGTAAAGAGGTAGAATGTCAAATGCACTTTATATTATACTTAAGAATACTTTGTTCTTTTTGTTTTTCTGAGATAGAATCAGGCTGGTCTGGAACTCACTATGTAGCACAGTCTGACTTTGGATTTATAGGGGTTCTCCTGCCTCAGCCTCACAGGTGCTGGAATTGTAAGTGTTTGCCTCCTCTCCCCGTTAATGAGTTTTTTAGAAAGTAAAAACAAACAAAAAAAGTCTTATAAAAGAGATCAGAGGCCAGTAAGGTGGCACGTTTGAAGCAGACACGCCTAGGCTACACAGCAAGACTTTGTATCAAACAGCAGACTAACTAGCTACCGAGCCGAAACGGTTAGGATGTCGTTCAGTGACTGAGTGCCTGTTTGGCACACATGAGGCTCTAGGTCTGAGCCCTCGAACTGAAGAAAATTATAATCAGAGAGAAAAAAAGAAAGAGTATACAAGGGTTATCTATGCATCTTTGGTGAGAAACAATAAAGCTCAGAATAAAGTTCAACATTGATGTCAAAGTAACAGGGGAAAGTAAACAGCCCAGACTCCTTTCCTAGGATGAATAAGTGAAGGTGACTGAAGACATTTTGAGACCAAGATTAAAACCTTTAAAATATGCACTTCAGAAAAAAGGTACAGCAAGTGGGTTGTTCAGTAACTTTCAAAAGAAATTATTTTGGGTGATTTTAAAATGATTATGATTCACACACACACTGACACATTTAACACAGATGCAAAATAATACATGACAAAATTATTTACTGTAGAATTGCCTGAAATTATGCACAAGCAACCTCATATTTATCAGGAAGGGAACTTTTTGTGTTAGGATTCAAAATATTTCTGCACGAGTCAGATATTTTTTGCATTAACAAAATCCCAGGGGATTATAAAGGCATTAACTTTTAATTGCTGAGACAGAATATTCCACATACTCAGTTTAAAGAAGGAAGAGTTAGGCACGGTGGCCACGCCTGTATCCCAGGGTTGGGAGACGGAGGCGGCCAGATCCCACAGGTCTTGGGCCAGCCACACAAGCAAGAGCCTCCTTGGAAACGCCAGAACCAACCAGCCAAACGAATAGCTGCAGTCCATGACCGGCCGCCAGCAGCAGAAACAGGAGGGCGGAAAGCGCGGGGCCGTAACCCCCACGTTAGGCGCTGCGGAAGGAGCCCGAGAGGGCAGGTCAGACCGGGCCACGAGTCACGGACGCCCCAGAGGGGAGCCTGCTAACGCGCCGCGCCTCTCGCGAGCAGCCAGGTTGACAGCGGAACTTAACCATTCACGAGCAATGAACATGGGTTTCTCGACGGAGTCCGTCGACCAGGAAGGAGACGTGAATAACTGCGAAGATTAAACATTTCACAATTGCCATATGAATGCGTAGAGTGCAGAGCAGTGCGTACAGTGTCTTGCTATTTGGAGAAAATAAACACAAAAGCGTCCACCGCATAATTGTTACGTGCACAAGACCTCTGGAAGGATACACCTGAAACTGCTGAAGACAGTTGTGTGTGTGTGTTTTTTTTTTTTTAGACAGGGTTTGCTCTGGGCTTGAACTCGCAGGGACCCTTCTGCCTCAGCTTTCACCCCGTGCAGATGGTTCTCTTAATACGTGTACACGCGAACTGTGTGGCTGGGAATAAGGCTGGATTAGAAGTATCTTACTAATCTGTACTTTTTAATTTTTGGCCATTTGAACAGGCCACATAAGCAAAAATTCAAGAGAACAGTAACAGCAGAAAAATGAAATTGAAAAATGTAACTAAAATGGCTTGGGAAACAAAGAGGGTTAGATAAGTTATTTTGAATACTTAAAATATACATATTTACCTATGATCTTTTATTTTAAATATATTAAAGTTTATCCATTTTTACTCCCTTCACTGTGAATTTTCTTCCTTCAGTATCATTGCCCCCTTTGTAAAATTTTTTAATTAATTAATTAATTAATTTTTGCAGGACCAGGGGCTGAACTCGGGCCCTTGTGCGTCCAGGGCTGGCGAGCTACCACTTAAGCTAAATCCCCAGCTCTGCCCCCTTTTCCATGTGTCTGGGTTTAGCTGCACTGTCTTGGTAGTCTCAGTGTCCAGAAGTGACTCAAAATGTTTACTTTTCTGGTCATTCCGACCTTGGCAAGGAGCCAGAAGCTGCACGGTGCTAGGTCAGCGAATCAGGTGGCTGAGGACGCACTGTTACGGTCACCAGCCCGTCCCCTGCTGCACGGCACAGCCCTCACTGGCCCTTTCCCTGCACTTCGTAAAGACTCATGAAGGGCTTCCAGAACCTCATCAGAAAGTGTCCAGTGTTAGGATAAATGTGTTCAAGGGAGGGGCAGATATTCTGAGGAGAATTAATGCCAATGTGTCTTTTACTGTGATACATTAAAAAATTAAAATAATCACTTTATATTTTGATTACCCCTTGATACTATAGATAATATCATACAGTATTTGTCTCTCAGCATCTGATTGGTTTCGTTTAGCACAATGACCACTAGGTTCCTTTGTGTTATCACAAAAGGCACAATTTCCCTCTTTTTAAATTGAATAGTATTCCGCTGTGTAACTGATGTCCTCAATTTCTTTGTCCATTCATCTGTCAATATTCAGTGAGGTTGCTTCTATGTTTTGATTATTGTGAATAATGTTGCAATAAACATGGGAGTGCAGATAACTGTTCTAGACACCAATTTTATTTCCTTCAGACATACAATGCACAAAAATGCATAATCCAGGACAAGTTTGTGGCCATTATACAATTCAACAGCTTTGTATGCGTAGCCTTTGTATAGAATGTGCTCAGCGTTTGTTCTCTGCTCTGGTCAGACACTGGGTATAAATATCAAATGAGTCCACCCTCCTTAAAAAGGAGCACAAAGTCATCTCCACTTTAGACTCTCTGTGCTTTATCAAAAATTCTGAAACTCATATCAGAGTACTAACCCTCTGAAGGAAGACTCTCCATCGCTAAGACAAAAGCCCAAGACTCACAAAGGAGAGGTTTATTCTGGCTCACAGTTTCTAGGGATTTCTGTCCCGTGTACTGGTTCCAAGGCAGACAGCACAGCCCAGGGCATGAGGGAGGGAGGTGGCATGTGGCACGGCGGGCAGGAAGCAGAGAGAGCCAAGGGTGGAGCCAGGAAGGGAGGCAGAATCTTCCGGGTCAAGTCCACAGTGACTGCCCTCTTCTGCAAGTTAGTTACGGGGCCACTGAAATCCCAACCTACCCAGAGATTCCCTTCCACATGAGTAAGGTTTTTGGGGGGAAGTCTTTAGATATAAACCACAAAAATGCTCATCTTTCCTTTGATGTCTGGCTACATCCAGGATGTAGCTGATCCACTCAAGCAAGTACCTTCATCAGAGCTCTGTGGATTCTCACATCTTGCTCACATTTCTTTCTTTTTATGTTGGTCTTCATAACAACAATGAAATCTAATTTTCTCCTGGAATAGAGGGAATAATCAACAAAAAAAGAATGGCTAAGAACAGTGGGACAAAGCCACCCCTTGGAATGACTGAAGCCTAATGGAACTTTCCAAAAGGACCAGGTACCTTCTCCATTGAGTTTGACATAAATTACTAGTCCTGCATGAAATGGTTCATTAATGGGTGGTGGTACACACTTGTAATGCCAGCGTTTTAGGAGGCTGAAGCAGGAAGATCAATAGTCCAATCTCAGCCTGGGCAATTTAGCAATTAAGAGCCTATTTCAAAAAGAAGGAAATAAAATAAAATACAAAGGGCTGCAAATGTACCTCAGGTGAAGGCTGTGGTGTCAGTTCTCAGTACCACGAAGCAAGAAATGTTGGCAGCTCTTTTGTCCTCTTCGGCAGGAAGCCTGCCTCCAACAGCTGTGAGTGTATTGTGTACTCTGTGTGACACCACTATGTGGATCCATCTATTTTTTCAACGTAATCCCACTGTCATTTACGTGGCTGTGTGGCACGCAGCAAGAGTGCACACTGGCTGGTGGTAACTAATCTGTGGAATGACAACGTGATTGGAAAAGGGGTGTGTGTCATCCTCCCTACTCCAACTATTCTTGTTATGGAAAATCAAGCCAGAATCAGATCATACTCAGGCTGACTGTACTGGTTTGCAGGAAATACAGGGCTCAGAGGAAGCTTTTGAACATACCACAGATGAGTATGAGCAGGATCTAAACTGTGCGAAACTCTTTGAAATCAGTTAATAGAAAGAGGGAAAAAGGATGAAGACAAGCCTCTGTAGAGTCAGGAAGTGAAGGAAGCTGAAGAGCCTGCAGAAGAGGAAAGTAGCCTTAGCCACCACCCGCAGCTCACTCTTCTTTATTAAGCCAGAGGCGCACCTGTTGGATAGGGAGCTGTTCACTCACCACATAGCGTTTCTGTCTTTTCATTGTTCTTTTTCCAGTTAAGGTAACGGACTTCAGAACAGCCTGTTTTAAGGCTATAATCAGGCACTGTCATCTGTAACTTGCAATCCTAACTTCTCTTTGGAAGTTGCACAACGCAATTTTGAAACTGTTTCAAAAGCTAGTCAAAAAAAAAGTCAAACCTGGAGCTGGCTCTTTGGTCCACGTGCCGGCTGCACTTGTGCCAAGACTGGGCCGAACACGAGGACTCCTGACCAGACTCAAGTGAGAGATGCTCGGCTGCGCTGGGGTTCTTTTCCTCCCTCCAGTTTCATTTTTGGATCCCGGTTGAAAACATTCAGATTGCTTAACGCTGTATCGTAGCCTCATGACTAGGACCCAGGGCTGGGGTTGTGCAGGAGACCCTCTGGAGATCCAGGTTTTCTTCAGTTAATCTGACAAACCCTTGCTTTGCTTACGTGCAGAAGACTATAGAAGTATTGACGTTATTTCTATTTATTTCCACCTGCCTAATAGTGTGATGGTGTCTTGCTTTCAATGAGTAACTTGACACGAATCTTGTGTTAAGAATGGAACAAAGGAATAACACAGGCAGATCACGTGCAAATGGTCTCCAAGAGTCATTTTGTTTTAAACATGTGCTGTTAGGAATTTGAACTTGTTAGTTTTGAAAAGCCCAAGTTCGAAAGGGTGAATTACAGAATTGCTCACCATCAGTTCAAATGCCTTGCTGTTGCAGTGCAGCGCACTGTGGGTTATGCACGGGTATTATCTGCATGCATCTATATTATTCTTGCTGTTTCGTAAGGACAGGGTCTCACCAAGTTGCTTAGGCTGATCTCAGACTCGTTGTCTTCTTGTCTCACCCTCCCAAGTAGCTGGGATGACAGGCATGTACCACCTCACCTGGCTGTAGGTTACATTTGATATCAGGATCATGTGATTTTTATCATTATCTAAAAAAGCACCTGACCCCTGGCAGAATTCAAATATGACCTAACCAGTGAACATTTGAAGAAATGGGCAAATAGTCTGAGAGTGGTGTCTTTTAGGATGTGGAAATAATAAATGTGATCTATATGCTAAAAGTAAGACACATATTTTCCCTGTCACTTAAAATGATTTGTTTTTAAAATCACAGAAAAGTCCAATATTAATGACATAACTTTCTTTAAGAGCATCACAATTGAGATAAAGCAATGAGATAAATGAGAGGCCCTCTTAATTATGGTTAAAGGAAAGAGGAACAGCAGTTTTTTGGCAACTACAAATAATGGTAAAAGCGAGCCTACATCTCCTCCTGCAAGTCAGCCTCAGGCTTTACTTGGGTCTAGTTCTTTCTGGGTACCGAGAGCAAATGGAAGGCCACCTCTGCACTCAAACGGAGTTGTCTTCCTTAAGCAGGTACAGAAATCAGGATGCCCATTGGGCAAGTGTGACAGTGGGGTGACCATGGCCATGTATCTGCACCATGTTCCTAGTATTTTCATGCCATGTGGCTGTGTTTTGCTTGTTCCCAGCTTCAGCACCCATGCACATCAGACAGCAGGGCAAAGCCAACTCCAAGCAGGAGCCCGCCTTCTGTGGTGCCAAATCTCATCGCCCCTCTCTGAGACATTAGGTCTTCAAGGACTAGCTAAGCATTCCGCTAGAGCTGCCAGTGATTTAGGGATAGTGGATAGTGGTTGTGTATGGATTTCTCAACATAATTTAAAGATCTGCAGCTTGAACTGACCTTAAAGATCATGTAGTGAAGTTTTCTCCTTTTAAAAATAACAAAACTGTCACACAAGTTCGTAGCCTACCTTAGGGCTGCTTCAGCGTTGCACACTCTACAGGTTTGACGCATGTACAAAAGACACGTGTCCCCCACTGTTGCACGAGACACAGGGGTACATTCCCTGCCCTAACAATCCTCTGTGCTCTGCTTATTCCTCTGTCTCTCCCGGCTCCTGCAACCACTGACCTTTTCACTGTCTCTACGGTTTGGGTGATTAAGATGGGTGAAGGTCCACCTACCAACTGTCACACAAACACACTCTGGTGGGTGGTGATGGGAAAGCGTGTGTGTGGACACGAGGCTGTATGGCTGCCTCTGTACCTTCCTCTTCATTTGGCTGCAAAACTAAACCTGCCTTTAAGAAAAGTCTTAAGAAGAAAAAAACAAAATCAAAACTGAAAAAACAGAAGGGAAGTGGCTTGGCTGACATCAGAGCTGGTTCACAGCAGGTCAAAATTAAAATACAGGGACATTTTGGTGCTGAGATTTGTGCATCAGGCAGTGCTACTTTACATCCTGTAATAACAGGGAGAAGCTGCATACTTGGTGAGCATCTGCCGTATGCTATTTCCTAGAAGTACGGGTG
>PVIC010012064.1:0-40364 GCA_004025085.1 Thryonomys swinderianus
AAGAAGAGTAAATCCTGGGTGTCTGTTTTGTCCAGCCTACCTTCCCTTCAGGACGGGGCGCACCTCTGTGTGAGCCAGTGAGAGGCTGCACCTGCCTAGTTCAAGGTCTTGAGGGCCCCACCTGGCCTGCAGGCATTGGGAGCCTGCACTGTGTCCCAAATGAAGGCCTTTCCTACCTCATCTCATCTTTTGAGCTTTGTCCTTAGAGATTTCAGACAGGGAGGGAAAACCAGGGCTCTCACGCACCTGTCTACCCTGCTCACAAGCAGCGGCATCCCACAAAGATGAGGAAAACAGCATGCACAAGACAGAGCCTCTCCCTCCTGCAGGGATTTTGAACAACAGGTGTGAGAGCAGTCGTGCTGGTGGGCAGCATCCCTGTTGGTGTGCAGGTGTCTGTGTTCGCGTACTTCTCTTCCCTCCCTCCTGGGAGGGCTCTGCTTAGAATCGGCCCCTTCCACAGACTGGGGCGCAAGAAGGGTTAGTAGTGTGCCTGGGGCCACCCGGAGGCGGAGCCAGCCATGTCCTAACTCCCCGCCCAGGCTGAAGTGTCAGGATGGACAGGAGCTGGGAGGCTGCCCAGGCGGGGTGTTGAAGCTACTGATGCAATGGGAACCCGTGTCTGCGTGTGCCAGGGGCTCGGAGAGGCCAGGAGGGCAGGTAGGAAGCCACTTCTAGCCCTGAGCATCATCAGGTGACAGCCGGGGATCCCAGGTACCTTGATCTCCAGGTGCAGCTTGAAGGCTGCTTTAATGGAACAGCATGTCAGGGAGTGACGAGCTGTCCAACTCTTGCCAAGAGAAAGATCTGAAAGGGGAACGTGGGAGGTGAGCCGTGGGCTGGGAGGAAGACTTGACCCAAATCTCTACCCAGCACAGCTAGAAAGAAGGCCGTTTCCAAGTCCAAGCTGCCAGCTCACCAGCAGCTGCTATGGCCCAGTCCCATGGGCTGACAAGCTCCTAGCGGGACCCAGCCACCCACGCCTCACACCTTTGTCCAGTCTCATATCCCCACGTGATGAGTGGTCATGTTGTGAGCCCGCGGCCAGCCAGCCTGAGGTCTGTGCCACCCGCTGTCCTGTCGGCCTGTCCCAGCGCCCTTCTGCCATCTCCCCTGTGACTTCTGGGCAGGGCGGGTACCACGTTCTCTGCCCTCAGGAGGCCTCCGGACACCCTCTGCTGGCTAACTTAACCTTCTCCACTGAGGGGCTCTGCCCATTTTGAGGGCTGGCTCTGTGTGTGAAGTCAGTAACACACCATTTCGACTGGTCTGGCCTCTGTGTGTGGACTGGGAGGTCACTGACTGGCTGCTTCTGATCAGCTTGGATGGAGAAGCCTTGGGAAGATCGCCTGTCCCTTATTTTCAGGTTTCTTCTCCTGTGGAGGGTGATCCCTCTTGGAAGGAAGGCACAAGGCAGAGAAGCATTGTTCCTGCCCAGTGCTGGGTTCAGATCTGGCCTCTGCCTCCAGTGGCTGTGTGTGTGTGTGAGAGAGTGTGAATGTGCATGCGTGTGCTGTAGTCCCACCTCCGTGTGTTGTGGAGGGAGCGAGTCAACAGGTGGTTACAAGGTTGTGATGTGAAATCAGATTGCTCAGGGTACCTCTGGGACAGGCCCTGCCCAGCAGGCGTGCCTGGGGTCAGAGCGCGGTGTGCCCGTGGGAACCAGGCATGGCTGTCCAGCCTCTGGCACGTGCCTCCAGGATGAGTGTGTGCACGGGTGACTACCAGGGAGTAGGGGCACAAAGTCCGGGTGGAACGAGGCAGGACAGCCTGTGTGTGCGTGCCCGTGTGCATGTGCGTGTGCGTGCGTCCTCCAAAACCTCCTTGCTGCAGAGTATAAATATTTATAAAGGTACCTGCCATAAATCTGCCTGGCTGGCAAACAAATGAATTGCAAAGGTAACTTTGGGGGTTTCAGGCAAGTGCTGCATTGAGGGTAAAGACCCCAAAGGAAATGAGCATTTCCGTGACAAAGCAGGGGCCCAACTGGGAGCTGGGTCCCCTCGGGAGGAGAGAGATGGACCTAGCGGAACAACCTACAGACCGCGCGCTGAGACCACGGGGGTGGACGCACAAATCACCTAGGCTGAGCCAGCTTAGGAGCCGGGCCCAAATGGCTCATCTAATCCCCTACAACTGTGACTTGGAGACATTATTCCCACACTGCAGATAAGGAAACTGAGGCCCAGAGAGAAAGTGCCTTTCCTGAGTCTGTGTGAGGCTAGGCCAAACTCGATGCTCCTTCAACCCAAACATCTGCTTCTGACGACTTCCCCCAGGCGCGATCAGGCCCCAGGCCCGGGCCTGGGGAGGCTTCTCCGTTGCTGTCCCTCCCCGCGCTCTGGAGGAGGCCTCTTTAATTGGGTCCAGGAGAACTTTATTACCAGGTAGCCAGCTCCTTTGCTTTTCCTGTAACAAATTATCCTAACGATGTGACCCGGGACCAGATGTTAATTGCAATAGAAAGTAATCAATTTCCTTTACTGAGCACAGACTTGTAGGCAAGTTCGTCAAGAGCAGAGCGGGGCTTCTTAATGAGGAGGGCACCTGAGCATCCGTCCTGGCTGCCTCCACTACTTCCTCCCTGCCAGTCTTCAGCCTTCCCTTCGAGGACAATGCTGCATCAACCCTTTCCTGACTGGCACCCCTGCATTTCTGTAGCCGTGTTCCTCTCGGGTCACCTGCTTACAGAGAGTTCCCGTGGCTCCCCACTCCTAAGCGCAAGCACGTCCCCACTTCCTGGAGGAGGCTCTTCGGGATAGCTTCACCTGCCAAAGCCTGGCACTGGCCTGGCTGTCTTGTTCCCCCTACCTGGGGCCCTCTGCAGCCCACCAAGCCTCCAGCTGTCCTCCAAATCCTACGTGCATTCCCACCCCCGCTCGCTTGTGAAGCTCTGCCCCTCCTGGGTGGGCTCCCCGCTTCTCCAATTCTCTGGCCACGGCTCAGAGATGCTCTAGGCTTCAGGGCCTCCTCCCCGCAGTACCGGGGTCTGGAGGATTGCAGAGGGGCCACAGAGAGGGCTGCAAAGGATGCCTCCGTTTCTCCTCTGCCATAGGCACCACCTTCCCCAGGAGCCACGGGCCTGGGTTGAGGACAGGAGTCTTGCAATCCGGGTTGCCTTGGTTGAAAATAGGCTTAGCCCCTGGGGTCCCGCAAAGTGGCACTAGCCTGGGTCATCTCCTGTGGGGAGCAGGCTTCATTTTCCACCCGCCTGGTGAGGGCTGGGGTCCAGTTTGCACTGGCAATCAGTTCATGCTGGTGGGAAGAATCGATGTGGGCTCAGCTTGAACGCAGAGCAGAGTCCCTCCTTCCTCTGGGGGGCACTTGGGTTTGATCCTGGGTATTTGCTGGGTACACAGCAGGGAGGACCCAGGGGAGGGGGGTGGGGGCGAGAACTGGCGGAGAAAGGATAGAGAGTAGAGGAGGACCGAGGAAGACAACAGAAAGGGTTAGGCAGAAGGGTAGGGTGGGGAGGTGTGGGGCACAGGCATGTGTGTGCTGGCCCTTGGTGGGCTCCTGTGGGGGCCCCAGGCTGAGGTCGGCCCCCACCTTTAAGGCCTGGAGCCTACGGAGTCCACAGGATACCTCAGTGAATTGCAGCCTGAATGCATTTTAGAACAGCCCAGTGACTTGAAAGAAAAAGAAAAGATGCGGAGTGTGCTGTTCCAAACCTGTAATCCCAGTATTGTGGGAGGCAGAGACAGGAAGATGATGAGTTTGAGCCCAGCCTGGGCAATTTAGGGACATAGGGAGGCTGTGGAGGAGGGAGAGAAAAAGAGGGAAAAAAACCCAAGAACTCATCCCAGACTGGTCAACCAGAATGTCAGATGGACCCTGGCCCGGGAATCGTTAAGCTCTTGGGTCGGTGCCAACCGACAGGCCATTTCTAAAGGCATCTGAAAGGATGGGGAGGCTCTGGGAAAGCTGCAGTGAGAGCACAGAAAAGTAAGATGCGTGCACACGAGTCCGACTCAGGACCGCAGGCCGGAAGACAGCCATGTTCCCGGGCAGTCAAGTCCCGCCACTCTGCAGTCTGGGTTAGGGCAGGAGCCCGGCTGGTGTCTGGTTCGTCTTGCACAGTGCTTAGGACCAGGCCACTGCCTGGCCTGTGACCTGCTCGTTCAGCCTGGGCCGGGGCTGATGGCTGCTAGAAGGGGGACAGCAGGCGGCGAGGACAGGAGAGGAGAGGGCTCCAAGGCCTGGGAAGACAGGGCCGAGGGGTGACTGGAGAAGCACAGGAGAGTAGGGGACGGCAGGAAAGGACAAGGGTGAGGACCAGACAAGTGGTCCCCTTCTAAGCAGTGAGAGTGGGAGGTCTTGTTGCCCACACCGGGGTGGGCTGGACTTGCGGATGCTGGTTTGGAACCAGGGAAGGGGGCAGCCACAGCCTGTCCCAGCCAGCTGTCTGCTAAGGGTCAGCCTAACGCCGCCAGGCCGAACCCTCGTCCTGAGAGAGTGGAAGGCCTCCTACTTGCTGCTGACAACACAAGAAGTTGGGGCTGGTCTTGGGGCCTTTCTGGGGTCACAGCCCCTGGCCTGGAGCCGCAGGCAGCCCGGGGAGAGGCAGGTACTGATAGGGCTGCAGGGGTGGCCAAGGACAAATACCCCGACTTTACAATTTCCCTGTGAGTCTACAATTCTATTAAATAGGATAATGGATTTTAAAATGCCCCAAAAAGCAGAGAGTGCTGTAAGATGGGCGGCATTATTGTTATTAACAACCACATTCTTCTTGGAGCTTCGAGAGGAAATAAATCAGACAACACGCACAACGAGCAAGTCCCTCGGATGCATTCATTGCCGTGAAGTAAACATATATATATTATAAGCTCCGAATTAAACGAAAATGGCACTTGGGGGCAAGCCATGGTTTTATTTCTTAGGGCTTTATTAAAACCTACAATTGTGAGGAAGGGAGGTCTAAGAGCTGGGGCTGGCTTCAACACCAGTGAGGCATGCCCAAGTTCCTGGGGGAGGAGCAGCTGTGGGGTACACTGCTCCCCAGAGGTGGCTGGGGCATTACAGAGAAGCTGGCAGGCCTGGGTAGCCTTAGCCGGCCAGCATCCCTGGCTCCGCATTCCAGGTGGCATCAGGCTCCCTTTGAGTTCTGCAAGGCTGGTACAGCCCGCTGCAGCCCCCACACCATCCACCTTCTTCCCTTCTCTGTCTGCCCTGTCCTCCCGTCTTGGTGTCCAAGCTGCCCGCTCCTCCCCGTCACCGGGGTCAGGCCTCATCCTGTCCTGGCTGGGATTTGTCTCCCCACAGACTTGACTACATGTCTGCCCCAGAGTTCGTGCATGTGCAACTGTTGACCTGTGTGTTCCCAGGGCCTGGCTTACGCCATATCTAGTGGGCACTCTGTGACTCTGAGCTTCGTGGAGGAGGGTTCGCAGCAAGGATGGCCAAGGGGGAGTTCCCTGGAGTGGGGGATCATCACGCTGCACCCCGGCTTTGGCCATGGAGCGGCCTCCCCACCCCTAGGCCAAAGGCTGGTGCCACTGAGGAAGAGTATGGAGGCTGGGATGGACTGAATTTGATTTTTTTTGTCTCTTACCTCATTAAGCTTAGCTTCCAATTATATGTTAATGATGCTGGCTGCCTTTTGTAGGCTGGAGTTTACTGCAGTGTCTTTAAATTTAATCACCTCCATAATGGCCAGCTCTGGCATCACAAATAAGAGGCCACGAGAAAAATGTACAGCCCTTTCCTCCTGAATAAGCCAGTAAGACCTGGGATCCCACCAAAGCCAGAAAAGTCTTTCAATGTCTCCTCACCCTAGAGAACTTGTACGAAACTGTAAAACCTGTCGTCTTCTATGACCTCAAACAGGGCTTCCTCAGCTTCTACACTCACAATGGCACCCTGCAGGATGAAGATCAGACTTGGGATGGGCTTCCTGTATGTACCGGAAGGGATCTCCAGAGAGAGCGCTTGAGTGCCGAGGGTCTGGGGGCCAAACAGCCTTAGCCATGTGCACAGCCCTGGCACTGGAGAAAGGCCCAGGGCGGATTAAATGCCTGGCCCTTTGGAGGCCCCGGCGAGGGAGGGAACCCAAGCCTGCATCTCGGGTCCTCCAGCAGGGACTCAAAGACTGAGGACAGGGATCCAGGCTTGCCTTTGCCACTGAGCCAGGTGGAGTGTGGGGTTCCTTCCTGCCCAGCCCCATACTGACTGGAACTCAGGCTGAGGTGATGATGCGCCCGAAGGGGCTATAGATTTGGAGATGCAGAGATGCTCCCTGCCTTCACCTGCCTTGGCACAGCTGCCACCCCACTGCTCCACCTCCTCACATTTCTGCTGCCCCTTTCGGAAACTTCTGTTTCGCCAGAGCCCACACGATAGGGGATAGGATAGGTTACTATCCTGCTGCACAGGCTGAAGGTGTGTGTCAAGCTCTCTCTTCTCACTGTGCCCACCAAGCCTGTGCCCGCTATGTCTTTGCCCAACTCCACAGTTGTGTCCTTGTCTGTGCCCAGACCTGTGTCTGTCCTACAAGTAGTCGCCCATCATCCCTCCACTCAACCCTCTTCCCACCATCTACCTTGTGTCATCCATCCACCGTCTGTCCTTCTATCCACTGTCCGTCCTATCCACCCACTGACCCACCCGCCTATCTACTCATCCATCCAACAGCTCCCCAGGGTCCCACTGGGTGTCAGGCCTTGTGCTTATGCTGAAACAAGGTCCCCTCCTCCCCTTTAGGGAGCTACACTGAAGTAAAGAGTGTAGCAAATCAAACAGACAGGTATGTGTGGCAATCCCAGGCTCGGGCTCCTGCTCCACCTGGCACCCCGGGCGTGGGAGGAGGGGCAGCTGCCAGCCGGCTGTCTCCAGAGTCCTTTTTATCCCTTCGGAGCAGGAAAGGGGGTGAACTCATGTGCACACATGTGCACGCGCAGGTCTAGGCTGTCTTTAAGCTGACTAGCAAGCAAGGCACTCTCTCTTCTGAACAGAACTGAACACAGACCCAGGAAGTAGGTCATAAAGGCCCCTAAGGCTTATTAATCCCTTCATTGAGTCAACAAATGTAAAATGTTTACGGTCCATGTATTAAAACTCTTATGTACTTTGCTCATAGCAAACCCACTCTAGGGCTGCTGACTGCTAGTTTACCGAGAGCACAGGGACACTGCTCCTCTGCAGAACAGCGAGCACCAGAGTCCTGTGCCTGGCCGCGTGTGGCCCATGCACTCTCAGGGAACCTGGAGCTGCCACTCAGCAACTCCAGTTTCCATCATCAGTGCTGAATGGGCACTGATTTAATCAGAAGGGCCCAGATGCACTCAGAGGCCAGGGCTGCCAGGCCAGGACAGCAAGCGCCACTGGGCAAAGCAAGGAGCTCCCAAAGGCAGCAGGAGCAGGACATAGTCTTGCCGCCTGGGCGCGCTTGCCAGCATCACCCTGCTGGAGGACAACCGAGGCCTGGGACACAGTTTCCATAGTGACCAAGACCGGAGATCGGGTGGGATGCATTTTGGGATGATGCTCCCTCCAGGCAGCTAAAATCAAAGTTTGAAAGTTTTGATGCTTGAAGGAGGCAGTCCTCAGCCGGCTGAGAACTCTATTGTACCTAATACTGAATTTCCAGATGGTTCATGTATAATACAGAAGTCCGTAATATACAGCCCCAGAATTTTTCCTCCTGTGCCAAATGCCAAGCAGCATCTGTAAACCACTCCTTGCTTCGCAAAGCACTTCTACATCCGTTCTCCGGTGTGATCCCCATGGTAGACCTGTGAAGCAGGAGTCGGGTGTTGACCCTCTTGTACAGAGGATGCCAGTCGAGTTGCAGGGGCTAGTACAAGTTAGGGCTGAGCCTTGATAGGGCCAGAGCTCTTGGCGCCAGGGCCTGGGACCCTGCTTTCTTCAAAGTCCCTCTGCTTCCTAGCTGGGAGGGACACCGGCCCTCCGGATCGTGGGTAGGCATGAGTTCTCTGAAGCCCACTTCACCTGCCCTGAGCATGAGCCCAGCTCTTTCTTCCCGCTCTGGACACCCTGATCCAGACGGCTTGGTGGGGTGCTCAGCTTGTCCTGCCTCCTCCTTGGCTAATTGTGAGACTAGACAGAGATGCTCAGTATTGGGGTCAAAAAGAAAGGGGAGAGACTGAGATTGTTGGAAGGAAATGTGCACATTGGCTGGCAGGAGGGGGACAAGTTTAGCGTCCCCAGTCTTGTTATCTCGCTTATGGGGTGGGGGAGGGGAGGCTCACTGTCCTTCCTGAGCTGCTAAATGCTGTCACAAAAACATTTATTAATATGCAAATTCTAAGTGGCAATCTGGACCCAGTCGGGTTGTGCTAATTTGCACATTAATATCTGTCTTCAGGCTGGCCTCAGCTCTGGAGAGGGAGGCAGAGGGGCTGGGAATAGGGGCTGGGAATAGAGGAGGCAGGTGGGGTGGGGTGGGGGAGGGGGCTCCCTTAGGGGTCCTACTACCGTCCAGAAAAGGGGCCAAGGACCCCAGACAATCTGCCCTGGGGACGCTGGGAGGCACCTTGCTCTGCAGGTTTGGTCTGTGTTCAAGACAGACCCTCAGGCACTGGCCTCTGGCCCTCACTTATAGCAGGAGGTCCCGGGGCTCCACTGGGAGTCACACGAGGGAAAAAGGATGCAATAGAAGCCTGAGCCCACAGTGGGTGATGGTTCCAGGAAGCACAGCAAGTGAAGCGCCTGGGGGAAATAAACAGGGCACCATGGCTGCCTGGGCTGGACAGAACAGCTACTGTCATTCCTGCTCACGGGAAAGGGCACTTGGGGCACCAGAACGCTGAGAAGCACCCCCTCTCTGGGCTTGTCCTTCTCACAGCCATCCAGAAAAGTGACCCTCATCTCCGATTGTCCCAGAGCCCCTCTGTGAGCTCATGTGTCCCCATTAAACTCACTGTGTGTACAGAACTGTGTGTTTCAGATGTGCCGGCTCAGGCCCTCTTCCAAGCCTTCTCTCCCTTCCCTCACGTTTGTCAAGTGTGTGTCTGATTTTTGGGTTAACAAATACAATCACCTCTGATGGGTTTGGCGGGGTGGTGGCAGTGGAGTGGTGACATCAAGAGAGGAACCCCTGGGACTGGCCTGGAGCTCAGTGTGGTGCACTTAGCACGTACAAGGCCCTGAGTTCAGTGCTCAGAACAAAATAAGGGAAGGGGCAGAAGGCACATGCGCTGTGTCTCAGCTTGTCATCCTGCCCCAGTAGACCCCTAGTTAGCTCAGCCAGCATCTCTCCTCCAGTCCCCCCTCCCCCCCGCAGCGCCCTCCTGCGAACTGGCTTTGTTCTTATTTGTGTATTCTCCAAACCCTACCCAGGATGGGGAGCCCCTGACATCCTGTTGAAATTTTTTCCTATCACAGTGTTCCACACACCTACACTTTTTTCTAGTAGTTTTTTGTGCAAATCTTGTTTTTCTAGCTACACAGGGTGCTTTCTCCTCTGCAGTACGAGCGAGGCAGGGGTAACACTTGTGTTTTCTATATGTAGATTTCCAAAATATTCTCATCCGTCTCTTATGTGTAGACACTATGCTCATAATGTTCAAGGGAACATTTATTATTACATCAAATGTTAAGAGTTAAGAGATTCCTGTAAGTCAAAATAAACTAAACCTGCAATTCTGAATATTGCTACTGGGTGATGATAAGTGCCTGGGTGTACGGCTTGTTTAGGCGTATTATCCTCAGACCACGAATTCATGTATTGATATTTCTTACTTTCTATTATTTTGATTTACCTGCTTTTATGTTCCAGGTCCACTCCTGCCTCCCTTGGCCCCCTGCAAAGTGTCCCAGAGACCCTCCATGAGCTCATGTGGGACCTACAGATGAACAAATGGCATGACAATGTCACGTGACACGCGTTGGAATCTAGTGTTTGGGAAGCTAAAAAAAAAAAGAAATGATTAACTCAGAGAGAAGCCTTCGCACAGACGGTGATGTTAGAATGACGTAAGGAAGAAGAAAATAGCACTCTCTATGTTTGTGTTCGTGTGAACGAAGGAATGCTTAGCAGACTGAACAAAGAAGCCAACATGTGCAGAGGACCCAGATAGTGAGGAAAGGATTGCAAGAGGGGACCGTGGCTGGGTGGACAGGAGGCTGCGGGCTGTGAGGCAGGGCCGGGATGGGCCAGCGGAGGCCATTACTGCCTCATGCTGGCCTGCAGGCACACAGAGCCGGGCCGCTGTACCCAGGAGAAGGGCAGGAGTGAATTACATTTGGAGAAGCTGTTCTGAGTGAGGGTGGGGGAAAGATGAACACCTTTGGGTGGAGAGGGTCCTGCACAGTCTGGGCATGGATGAGGCAGGCGACACGGCAGGAGGCAGGGGAGGGCTGCACGGTTGGATGAGAGACAGGAGAGGTGCCATCCGGTGAGGCTGACGATCTCAGACAGTGCCGATGATGACACCATTACCCGAGAGAGGGAACACACACTTCCCCACCGATTTTTCCTTAGAAAAAGTCAAAATAGAACTTTTGATTGAATTAAATTAACTTGAACATGGCACCATTAAATGAGAGATTGGGAAGTCTGAAAAAACAAGCCTGTAAAGTACAAAACACCTAGGTACAATTCAGTCCCTTTCTCAATAATCTCTAACGTTATGGTCCTAAATAGTTTCTCTTTTCCTAAATAGTTTCCCCTGTAGGGTTTCAAAGAAGAAACTTGCTACCGCATGCTCACCTCTCACTTTGTTCTCACACCGCGGGGTGTGTGCAAAGCCAGGTTCTGTGAATTCTCTTTGCATTACAAAAGGTTTTATTGGCTTCTATAGGATGAGTTTGTACTCTCAGTGACCTGGAGAGGAAGCCGTCAAGGGGGGGTGGGGGATGGCAGGCTGTGTGTTTCATCCGGTCCTGGGGTTTCTGACTCTCGGTCGGAAGTGGAGGCTTCAGGAAGATGATTCCCAGGGTGAGCCGGCTGCGGGCTCCCCAGCCTGGGCTGGGCTCTGTGGGGATATGCGGGGTTGTGTGCACATCGCTTTGTTCCCGGAGGGATGTGCAATTCTAGCTGCTGATGTGCCGAGATGACCTATGGTCCTTGGTTTGTTGCTCTGGGTATTCCTTTGTGGCCAAGACTTCTCGGCAGAAACCTGGAGGCTCCCCCTTCTTCCTTGTTTCTACCTGTTGTCAGTTGCCAGCACCGGGGGGTGCTCAAGAATTGGGTCTGAGTCCACAGAGCTCCACAGTGGAGCTAAGCCCAGGCCTCTGAAATGGTAGGAGCCCCCAAACCCTAGCCCTGGTCCTGCCTTGAAAATGAGGCCTGGGGCACCTCCTTGGGGCACGGGATTTAGCTGTCCCTTCCAACCCCTGTGGACACAGCCAGAAATGCTGAACCCCGGACTCTGCATTGAGCCTTTTCTGGTTCCGAGAGGTCGGTGGGAAGTGCAGGGTTCATCCCAGCTTCAGTTCTTCGTCCAGCAGCACCCTTGAGGGCTGGACTTGTTTTGCAGCCTCCTGAGTAGTTCGTTAACATGTTTTGGTTTCCAACCGATCCTTTGCTCCTTCCAGCTCCAATCCCAATGGTTTTTGTATACGCGCTGCCCAAGTGCAAAAAATCCCAACAGATTTTGGAACCAGCCCATCACATCCCAAGGGCCCATAGCCACGGCTAGCAAAGGAGGCAAGGGCAGGAAGCACCCTGTCCTCTCTTATCAGAGCCGAGCAGGACTGAGGCCTAGTCCAGAGCCAGCCTGGGGCTCGGAGCTCCCTCGCTGGTATCTGCCCAGACCTCCTCCTCCCTCACCACCAGCTCAAGATGCTCTGTGACCCTCTAGGTCTCCACTGCCACCTCCCTGTTTGAGCGCAGCCCTGCGGGCAGAGGGAGGGCACAGTGTAAGTTGGACAGGTCTGCCCTTGGGAGTGGTTTCCTGTGGGGACAAAAAGGAGGGGCTGAAGACTGAGAGCGGAACATAGGTATGACTGCCAACCTCAGGACACTGGCCAGGCTTGGTCCTAAGGGTGCCAGAAGCTACGCGCACAATGACAGAAAGATGGGGGTGGGGATACTGCCCTCTCCCCAGACAGAACCCCACTGCCTGCCTCTGTCTGCCTCTCTGGCTCTTTCCTCTCCTCCCCCTTCCTGTTCTTCCTTCTGCACATGCCCCCCTTCTTCTGGTCTTCCTCCCCCCCACCCCCGCCACTCCTCCTTCCCTTTTCTCCCCTCAGCATCAGCCAAGGCCCAGCCTAGACTTAACCCTGGCACCACCCACTCACTCACTCTCGGCTCCTGTGGAAAGGGCCCTCTCGCTTACTAATGAGCTCAAGGCAGCAACAAAACCCCTTCGGGTCTGGGGCTGTAACTCATTAGCACAATGGGCCGAACAAGGAGCAGTTATTGCAGGAAGAGCTTGCTGCAGGGAGGCTCTGAGTCCCCCCATTTGGGAGGGCTCCTCAGAAGCATGGGATACCCCCCCCAGCGAGCACAGTCTCCCTCCCGGTACCCCACCATTCCCCTCGTCTATACCCCTCTTCACTGCATTCTCTGCTTCTGCCTAGGGCTCTCCAGCATTCGAAAATCCAGCTGGATCTCCTGTCCCTGAGAAAGCCTAGGGGCTCCGGTGGCCTGGGGCGCTTCTAACAGCCAATCAGTTGCCAGAGATTTCCAGGGTGCTTCTGTGATCAGGCACAGTGGCTTTTTCTCCGTGGATGTCCTGAGGACACTCAGGGCTCCCAGGGGTCCCTGCCCAGCATCTCAGGACAGGCTGTTATGGTTCACTGGTGGAAAAGGACAGGAGGTGCCCCAACATTCCCTGTGGTCTGAGGAAACATGGAGGGAGATAGACACGACCCAGGCTGAGAGTCGGGGGACAGCCCTGAGACATGGAGGTGGTGACAGGTGAAGCATCTTGCTCAGATGTGACAGAGAACTGGCATGGCCAGAGGGAGGCTTCAAACTGTGATGCCAGTGTCTCTCTTGAGCCACCTGGCCTTGTTCTGGGGCTCCGCAGGTCCAGGCAGAGTTCACATCCACAGGGTGACCAGTCCAGCTACCAAGCACGGCAGGACACCAGCATGTAGGGCTCCTAAAATTTATGGCCAGACTTTACGACAATGGAAATATTTTTTTAATTGAGGCTTGCACCACCATTACACTGCTAATTTAATTATTCTCCATATTTCATCCATCACTATCTGATCCTCAGGAAGCAAATAGCTTGTCTTCTTGACAAGAAAGCACCAAACTGATTAAAAGTGTGTGTGGGAGGGTTGGGCTGTGCCTTTTCCCCACGGCAGGACCTTTGGGTGTACATGGAGCAAAGTCACCTAGAAAGAGCCCTCAGGACAATCACTTCCCTGAACCCCAAACCTTGCTCTACCCTACTGCTACGTGCCCCTGAGCATACCTTACACCAAGGGAGATACTACAGATGTTGTCTCCAGTGTCTCAGCCAAACACCCATCACCTCCCACATCCGTCACCTCCAGTCAAGCACATTGGATTCACCCTGCCTACAGTCACACACAAACAGGACCACACAGGCTGCCTCACCTGAGACCCAGGGGACAGCCTGGGTCCCTCACATTCACGTATATGACACAGATCTTCAGTGCTAGAGCCAGGCAGTGTTGAGGGGACCCACGCTCCCCTGTGTGGGACCCGGGGCCTCAGTCTGCCCTGCTCAACCTGTGAGCAAGAAAACAGCTGCTCTGCCAGTTTCATCGGACCTGTGCCTTTGTGCCCCAGCTGACTTGCAGGCACCAGATGCCCATCCTCGGAGATGCTCGGCTCCCAATGCCCAGGCCTGCAGTGGACAGAGTCTGCGGGTGTGGGCTGCACAGGAGCCCAGAGAGAGTAGGAAAGTGCTCAAAGGAGTGTGGCTGTGTGTCATTTTCTTACTAGATTCTTCCTCCTTTCCATCCCAGCATGTGCCTAGTAGTTCCTGAAACGCCCAGGGACAAGAGGACTGGCATCGCTGTCACTAGGCCTTCACCAGCCCATACTGAGAGTGGGCAGTGTCTCCTAATAGCTTTGTGCACCTGGGTCTTCTCTGCCCAGATACAGGGAACTTACTAAGGGCAGTTGCTGGGTTCCTCCTCCTTTCTGTCTCCTGGGTGTATAGAGCCTGGCTAAGAAAAAGGCCAATCAGTGCCTTATGTGGAGGGTACCTGACAAAGATGAGCAGAATTGAGCAGGGACTTGGCGTATCATAAATGAATGAATGAGTGAATGAATGAGTGGAACAAGCACTATGAGTGGGAAGGAGCTGGGTGCAATGGGGGGGGGGGATCTGGGTGACACTGTCATGGCCATTAGTCATCAGGAAAGTTCCAGGTGCCCGCTCAGGCCCAGGCACCCTGACCCAGACTGATCAATGCTAATAGAATAGAGCAGAGTGGCAGCTGCTGCAGGAAGAGGGCCAGCGGCCCTCCTTGATGTCCCTGGAAGTGTAACTCTGTCAGCTATCACAGTGGCCCTGGATGCAGGAGACTGCCTGGGGTGGGCTGGGATAGAGCACCAGGGAGGGAGGGTCCTCCATCCTAACCTGGAGGTGGTAGAGAGTAAGGAGTAGCTAAGAAGACAGGCTTCGCGGAAGAAGGCTCCTCTGTTCTAAGTCATGTTTATTTCCTTAGAAGGGCAGGGGCGTGAGACCCCAAATCTTTCCTTAACCATTTTGGATTCCTGGACACGTCCTCAGGCAAATCTGCCCTCTTCTAGGAGCTGCACTTGCATCCGGGCCCACAGGAGCGGGTCGGCATCCCTGCCAGGCAGCCCTTGCCGCTCTCAAGTCCTCATCTCGGCAGCAGCCTGTGTCACTGGCTTTGAACCCTCTGGCTCAGGTGGTGCTTGACAAGTTCCCATGTGCTAGAACAGTCTGTGTTCATTCAAGTGCACGGTGACAAGTAGCAGGTCCTGTCTTCCAGGCTGGGCAACCACCCTACCAGGTCTCTGTCTTTGCTATGATCCACTCATGTATCTGTCACCCCCACTGTGTCACGGCCTCCCTCAGATGTCTCCGTGACCTGATTCCCAGCGTCATGACCAGGACATAGTTGATGCTCACTCAGTGCCTCAAGTTTTTCTGTGATGGTGACTTAGCCCTCCTGCTCATGTCTGCTTATCTGAGCACAGAGTGAGTCTAAGAAGAGCTGCTTCACTATGTGAAGACCCTGACTCCTGGTGCCTATCTAGCCAGGCCCATGATACCCACTTGGGTGGCTTTAGGATGCCCCTACAGCCAGGCCTGTGCTACCTTCCTCTGCCTAGAGTTTGCACTGACCACTGGTTTTACCTTGAGAGCATCACTGAGCTGTGCATGATTATGTGTGCTGCCCGGGGACGCCAGTGTGCCAAAGCCTCCTTTGCCCCTTGTGCATCCTGGCGGATCCAAGTGCTAACCACTCTGACCAGCCAGGAACCCAGAGCTGAGAGGACTCACTGCAAAACTACGGGCAGCTTTGCCTAAAACAATAGGCTGCTTCCTGCACATCAGAAATACTTAGGGTTCCCAGGTAAAGATGTCACCGGGGGCAGCATGGCAGTACTCCCTAGTGGGTCATTTAGTTCTGGACCCCCAAACACTGGACTCCAGGGCTGCAATTCATACTTTACAAGGCAGCTTTGTTACAGGGGTGTGCACACACACACACGCACACACACACTCTCTCTCTCACTCTTCATTTTTGCTGTCTGTGTACACCAGGCACCGGGATCTGTGCTGGCATTCCTGAGAGCCCTTTCTGAAGGTGAGCCCTGAAGAAAAGGGGTGGGGGTGGGGCCAAGAAGCAGGTGCCAGGGTGCTGTCCTGAGTGTTTCAGGTCCCTGCGGCCCAGCTGTCACCTCTGAGCCGCTCTGCAGCCACCCACCGGTTCTCCTCCCCAGCACTCCATAACTCGTGCCTGTCTGTGGATTATCTCCCACTCTGCCGCATGTCCAGGGCAGCGTGTTTGTCCGCTGAGGTCCCCTCGGGGACTGTGTTGCACACAAACCTGGAATTCTGAATCAGCAGGGTGCAAAGTGGGCCTGCTTCTCCCGGATGTGGCTTTGGGCCCTGCTGTCTCCCGCCCTCTGCCTCATGGACACACCTGGGACTTGCCTGAAACCACTCAGGGTCATGAAAACAGGATGCTGGTTAAAGGTCTCACAAAGGCGACACTCTTTGCTATTTAGGGATTATTAGGTTTTGCCAAGAATTCACAAAATTCTCTTTGGAAACCCAGGTCTGTTCCTATCAGACACAGAACCAGTGAGAAACCAACTTCCACCCTCAGCGGCTGTCCCGGACTTGGGGGTGCGCTGCCCTCCTGAACCAGCCCCCTGGGGCCCGCAGGTGGGTCACACAGTGCCCAGGGCCGCGGTGGGTGGGGTGCCTCACCAGCAGCCTGGGGCCTCACAACAGTCTGGACTGTACAGGAGGGTGGGTCGGCCGGCCTGGGTGTTGGCCGCAGAGCCACCCAGTTGGGGAGACCCCTTCAGGCCCTCGGCAGGCAGGGGGTCCCAGCCCACACAGTCTTTGAGGTGAGTTGGTAAGGAGCACCGGGGAGCTACAAATGCTAAAATCAAAAGAAACGAAATAAGAGACATTCCTTTTGGTGGCTTGAAAAAATTTTGTAAGGAATACCAACGATCTCAACTACAAAGGCCAAGGGGAGGAAAAAAAGCAAAAACTCCCCACCTCCTTTGCCGCGCCAAGCGAGCGCCAGCGGCCGGCTCTGGGATTTGCATGACAAAAGCACTCGACAAACAACAACAAATTGCCAGCTTGTCGGGGGCCGCAGGGCGCGCGCGACAACTGGCGCGTTCCTCCGGGCGGCGCTGGGCTCCCGGCCCGCGGGAGGGGCCCGCGGCAGATGCCGGGGGACCGCGCGGCGGGGCGGGGCGGGGCGGCCTCCATGGCAACCGAGGGGCTGCCGAGGCCAGCGCTGGGGCCAAGCCGCCGCTGCCCCTCCGGGACCGCTCGAGGGTCGCGAGGGCCCCGAGCGCGGAGGCGAGCCACCGCCCTGCAGCGCGACCTCACCTGCGCCCCCGGAGCCCCACGCCGCACTGCGGGCGAGGCCGGGGCAGCCCTGGGCCGGACCCCTGTGGGGGGCCCGGTTCCCTCCCGTGGCGGGGCGCGGCTCCCCCGCGTGAGGCCGGGGCAGATGGTTGACCGGAGCTAAATTGATTCATAACGATTTGTGTCTCTCCCCTGCCCAGCAACGGGCAACTTTTCATCTGAGGCACAGATGTCTCAATAACACGATGCCAGGCCCTCCCGCGGCAGCCTCTGCGTCCTCTCCAGCACCACTGCACACAGATGTGGGGAGGGGCCGAGGCGAGAGCCCACCCTGGCAAGGCATTTTTCAGTCGCCAGGCCGCAGTCCGGTTGGCTCTGCAGGCTGGAGCGGGTCCCCGGGGCCTGCACCCGCTGTGGCAGCTGTGGCCTCTTCCGGGACTGCTCTGTGTGGACCCTCCGGTATATTCCTGTCCCTGGTGGGCTCGTCTCTGGTCGGAGCTGCCCCTCCACTCTATCCGCCTCCCCGGCCTCTGGTCCCCACTCTCAGTGTGGATCTGCACCCCACCTGCCATCCCATGTGAGGGTCCCCTGTGTGGTCCGTGCCCCCTCACCCCTGCAGAGCCAGTCCTTTCCTGGTAAATGGGGCGGGAGGCCTGGGGCAGTCCTCTGTGTGTACTTCTGCCACTCCTTCTGCCTGCCCTTGGCCTTTGCTGCCTTCTGTGCCGACTGCTCCATATCCCTCCCCTGTCCACACTCAGTGTGTCAGACTCACAGGTGTGCAGACACAGCGAGCCAGTGTCCTGTGTCCACTGTGAGCGGTCTGTCACTTTGAGATGAGTAGCCCTTCTCTGGACTTCTCTTGTAAAACACCACCCCCTACGGGCTGGGTCAGGGAGGGGCCCTCATCTCAGTATGACTCTGTCACCTGGTGGTTGCCTGCCTGGGAGGAACGGCTCCTTTAACTAGGGGTGCCCAAGGCCAAAGCAGCCCGACTCTTGCTTGGAGGGTCAGCCCTGCTCACCAGGGTAGAAGGACTCCACATGCCACACAGCAGGACCAGACCCACTTCTGACGCCCCACACAGCACTGGAGGAGAAGCCAGGCTAAGGTCTCCCTCCGAGCTCCCTGTGGCTCATGGTGCCCAGTGTGATTTCCCCGGCCTATGGTCCAAGGCCCCAGCAGCCCCTCCAGCCGGTCCTACCCTCCAGCCTCCGCACTGCAGCCCATATCCTACCCCCCTGGGGACCTGCTTCGTTCACACACCCCAGCGATTTTATCTGGAAATTCATCCTATCCTCGGCGCCTTAGTTCTTCACGGGTCCTCCTTGGTTCTCTCTCCCTATTCCTGTCTGTCCAGGTCAATCCACCTTGCAGCCGGGTCTGTGTGTTGAGCTCTCTCTCCAACTACAAGTACAAGCCGACCGTGTCTCTGACTTTCTCTCTTCCCTTGGGAGCCAGCAGAGGCACCTGAGAGTGACCTCGCAGGGTGTGAGCTTGGAGTGCCTGCTTTCCCCACCCTCAGCAGTTCCAGGCCATCCTGACCCCTGGCTTGGGTGTCCCTGTGCAGTTCTAAGTGTCACCCTCCAGCCTGTGTCAGTACAGACTGCGCCACAAAGCTCGAGGAATACGTTGTTACAAGCCGGAAGATCCAAATTCCTGTCTTAGCCGCACTGCCCTTTTTCCATCTGTAAATTTTTGGCTATTAAGAACATGCCTCAAGATGGTGGCTGCAAATGGGCTTTTGGAAAGATTAAAAATAGATCAGCATAAGCAGCTAGAAGTGCAGGGGAGCCACGGAGGACCAAGCAGCCACAGGCGGGGGGCTTGTGCGGTCACCACGGTGTCTTCTGCACGGAATTTGGGACGGAGTAGGTGCCCAGTAAGTGCCAAGTGAATGAACAGCAAGGGTGAGGAGGTGGCTGGACAAAGTTAAGGTGATTTTTTTTTTTTTTTTTGCTTTTTTTTGGAGACAGGGTCTTGCTTTTGTAGTTCAGGCTGGCCCTGAGCTCACTATGGTGCCCAGGCAAGCTGCCGCGAACTCAGCAATCCTCCTGTCTCTGCCTCCCGAGTGCTGGGATTACAGGCGTGAGCCACCACGCCCAGCATTCTATGTGGTAACCGGGGATCCAACTCAGGTCCTTACGCTTGCGAGGCAGGCGCCGGAACCACTGAGCTAACCCTCCGGCCCTGATTTTTCTTTTTTTAAAGCTAAGGTGATTTTGAATTGGTGGCTGGGGTCAGTTCGGGTGGGGGCTTTGGATTTTTGCCCCTGTACTTGTGGAGTGTGAGCCCCTAACTTGGGTTTACCAGCAGCCTGGCCAAACCACCTAATGCATTCCTCACACATAGCTTCCAAGAGGAAGCCAAGAACCCGTCCGCTCCACCCCCTTAGCATCTCCCAGGCAGACTCGCCCAGCTCATGTCTTTTGTTTTTCTTAATTAAAGTAGCAAAAGCCAGGATTCCGTCTCTGGAGGTGCAGCCTGGGGACAGGATGTCTTCATTCCACCATTCCACTGTGCAGTGGGTGTGCCTGCCACGCTGCAGCTGGGCCCCAGGCCTCGTGGGGCCCAATGGGTGGGTGAGCGTGGGAGCCCTGACTGACTGCACTGGGATTGTGTGCTCCCCTCCCCCCGTCACCCCAGCTTCCAAACACCCCGCCCCTTCCAGGTGCCACAAGGCCTGCCACTCTCCCCTTAGCCACGCGTGACCACTGTCCCTGCTCCTTACCTGGCGAGGCAGTGCCTACACACCCTTCTATGGGTCCCTGTTTTAAGAGCCCGGGGGGGGGGGGAGGTTGGTACACCAGGAGCTCTGGCAGACCCCACTGGCAGGAGAGTTGTAGGGCCCCCTGTAATGCCTAGTGCTAGGCAGGATACAAACAGGACTTCCAGCCTGGAGATTTTACTGGGACCACAGCTGGCAGGGCCGGGACCACTGCGTAGCCCTTGTCCATTCTAGGTTTGGTCTTTTCACTTGCACGTTGGAGGGCTTGATTGGGATGTGCACTGAGGAGTCATGGGGAGTCCTGAGGCAGCCTCTCACCATTTCCTCCGTGGCTGTGCAAGCATGCAGCACCCACATCAGGCGCACAGTGGGCAGACACTGCCTCACTGATGACCCTCTCCCACCACGCTCTATTTACAGGTCAGGGTGACTACCCAGTGGGTGGTGTCACTGGCATTTTTATGAGGAAAGAAGCCCAGTCTTAGCTGGGCTAGAGTTGAGTTGGAGCTTGAACCTCGGTCTCTGTCTCCATGGCTGCACCTGCCAGGAGTCCTGTGCCCAGACCCTGGGGCTCCACGGATGTGCTTTGTTTGATACCAGGTTGGCTCTGCTTTCCCCACAGGGGCTCCTTATGCCCTGTGTGCTAATGACTGGACTGTCGGCCTTCTTCTGTCCTGCCCACTCGGGCCTGGGTCAGGCTGGCGGTGGCAGCAGCTTCAGGGCCGTAAAGGGGCCCTGGGCCCATCCAGAGTGTGAAGGGCAGGTGTTTCAGGGAGGACGAGTGTGGAGGTGAGGGACAGGTGCCGGCCCACCTCTGTGGAGAGGGAGCCAGCAGGGAGAGCTTTTATGGCCTGGGAGGCCTGTCTCTCATTCCCTTAATAATGGGCCAAATTACTTCCTCCTCCAAAGTTGTGGAGTTTGGAGGTCAGAAGGGAGAGGCGGCTGGGAATGTGGGCAGAAGGCTGGAACGACAGGGACAGTGGTGTCCTCTGAGGATGGGCTGATGTGACATGAGCAGGAGGAGAACTTGCTATTTGGGACTGTGACCTTCGCAGAAAAGGGGCCCCTGCAAGACTGAGGCCCTGTGCTCCTGCTGCTCTGTGGTCTGGCTCTGAAGGTCATGAAGCCGAGGGGAGACGTGCTGTTGAGCTAGAGGCCTGCGGTGGTCTGGGAGGCAGGCTGCAGGCTCCCTGGCACTCTCCAGCTGGGCACAAGCCAGCTCTCTCCAACTCACCCTCCTTCCAGACCTTCCAGGCTCGTCCCAAGGAGACCCACAGGCTAGAGAGGGCCAGAAACATGCACTGGTCACAGACACTGCATAAACCCCTAGCCGTTGTGTCCAAGGTGTGCGGGCTCACGAGAGAGAAGGAGCTCCCAAGGGACGCACTGTGTTTACAGGCTCCGCTCGTGAGCCCAGCCACTCTGAATAAGTCCTTTCCGCATCCTCTTGGGAGAGGGACCTATAGGGCATAAGCACGCGAAGATTTCAAACTGCCCACACCAGGCACAGCACTGTTATCACCTTCCTACCCGTGGGGAAGGCCTACCCCTCTTCTCACTCCGGGAGACCCCCTCAGTCAGCATTTCTGGAGCATCTATTGTGTCAGCTCTGCCAAGTGATAGGGCCCCAAGCTCAACAATTCACAGGAGATATTTACAGTTGTTCTTCTTTCAAAAATACTTGTGGATCCCCTCCCAGGATGCCAGGTATTCTGCGAGAGCTGTTAAGAACAGGCTGGAAAAGTTTGTCTAGAAGACTCCAAGTGATAGAAACACAAGATACCTAAAACAGACCAACCAGTCATTGTCCACATCCCAGGGCTGCTTTGAAGCAGAGCTGTACACGGGGGACGCACTACTTCGTTAGGTCCTGGAGGCAGGCAGAATGGTTCTTCCTCCTGCAGATGAGACTCCCATGTAGTCTTGCCCGCCCACCCAGCCAGGTGACTAGGGGCAGACTAGCTCTGGCTCAGTGTCCCCACATCCATCTTCTCCAGGATCCTCCTGAATCAGACACTCCCTGATACTTGGCCTCTCACCCTCGTGGGAAGCCTCACCGATACAGGCTAGCTGGAGAAGAGATGCTAAGAGAAAGCCGGGAAGAGGGGTGAGATGTGTTATTTGTTAGCTTGGCTAGGCGTTAGCACCTTAGTTATTTAATCAAATGCTAATCTAGGTGCTGCTGGGATGGAATTTGGTCCATATGAGTAACATCTGAATCTACATCTACAATTACTTGACTCTAAGTGGAGGAGATTATTCTCAATTATGTGGGTGGGCCTTATCCAATCAGTTGAAAGGCAAAACTGAGGTTTCCCTGAGGAAGAAGAAATTCTGCCCAAGACTGCAGCATCATTTTGTGCCTGAGCTGTCCTGTCTGCCCTGCAGATTTCAGACGGGCTACACATCCACAATAACATGAGCTGATTCCTTGAAATTATCTATCTATCTATCTGTCTATCTGTCTACCTACCTATCTATCTATCTATCTATCTATCTATCTATCTATCTATCTATCTATCTATCTATCTATCTATCTGCTATTTAAATCATCATCATTATCATCTAAATGTTGCTTCTCTTTCTCTGATACTACATACATGGGCTTGAAAATATCTCCAAAGAATTCTACTTTTTCCTCTCATGTTTTCCAGGGAAATCCCATTTAGAAGCAAATCAGTTGACTGATTTCAGTAAATACTGAAGAATCATTTGCAGTTAGGTTCACGCGTAAAGCTTTAAATCACGAGGAAGGACGTGAAACACAGCACCTCTTCCTCACGGAACCAAATGCCCAGCACCAGTTTCTCAGACCAGACCTCGTATTCTCAGCCAGCCGTGTCTGCAGCAAGCCTAAAGGAAACCTGGACTCCAGGTTTGCAGGCTTGGAATGGATGAGGTTCACCGGAATCTGTATTTTTTGAAAAACTTGACAGGTGTCTACTTTACTGTTCTAAGCAGATGATGTTCTTTGTTTATGAGAGAAATTAGGCCAAATCCAACTTTTCCACAGATGGAGAAGCCTGAATTATTTATCAGAGGCTCATGAATTTGGTTCTGGCAAGTGGCAGGGCCGAGGGTGGTTGATTTGTGTTCTCCTATTGGAACAGCTCGATCCCTGTGGGTCCTGGGCTTCCTGAGGCAGGGCTGGGCCTAGCAGGGACCCCAAGGGGCTGCCTTGGGACACTCTCGGTGGTGAGGACCCCCTCCTTGGCTGCTTCTGCTGGTTCCACTGGCCCCAAGAGCACCATGCAGCCAGGCCTTGGCCAGGCCTGGACTTGCCTCTGGGATGCCTGAGCTCTGTCAGGCACCCGCTGGGTACCTGAGTAGTACAGATGGGCCTTCTTAACTCGGAAAAAGAAGAGATGAAAAAGGGGACTGTTCACTGTACTTCCTTTCAACTATCCGGCCACACTTTCATTGCGAATGGGACCAGAGGGCCAGCTGGCCAAAGCTTTCAGGACATCGGCAGTGTCTGGCTGCTCAGCAAGTACCTACTGTGTGAAAGCTTTGCCCTGGCTTCTGCTGGGCCCTGCCAGGCCCTGGGAAGCAGTGTGAGCTGCGCTGTGGGGGGTTTACCTTTCCTGCTGCATGGCGTGTGGTTCTGGGCTGTGTTGACTAGGCAGGTTGACTGCGTTGGGTCCTCTGGTCCTTAGAGCAAGTTCTGCAGACAGTGCAACTAAGGGACAAGGGGTTTTGGGTGCTACCCTAAGACTAGCCATTGTGCCCCAGAGCCTAGCTGAGGCAGGGCCCCTACCCTTCTGGGACATGGATGCAGAAGTTCTCAGGGACCAGCTATGGGCCAGAAAGCTATTTATTACCCTTTAAGATGCTTGTATTTAGCTAAGCGTGGTGTCTCATGCTTATGACCCCAGCATCAGGGAGACTGAGGCAGGAGGATCACAGGTTCCAATCCAACCCAGGCAACTTAGTGCTTTTGTGAAATCCTGTCTCGAGCTAAAAAATAATAAAAGACCTGGGAATAAAGCTCAGCCTTGGTATCACACACAAACAATTTGTATTTGAATGGGGAGAAAGAGAAAGAAATAATTAATCATACTTCTCACTGGAATGCATGCAGCCAGGCCCAGTCTTTCACCTTCCTGAAGGCTGCAGTGTTTCATAGCCCAGTAAGGAGGTGGGGGACACTGGCTTCCAGGCCTGAGTTGGCTCGATTGGAGCTTACAGTGACCTTGAAAGAGGCTGGGCCAGGCACGAGGTCCTTCAACCTGTACAGTTGTATCACTCCCTGGCCATAGCTTGCTTTCCTCCATGAGGCTACCTAGGTGTGGGCATAAAATATAACTCCTAATATGCTCTCGGTTGGCTGGTAGCCTAGGAAAAGTCAGTGTACCTCCAAGGGCCTCCATTTCCCCCACCTGACCCCCATGTGTCTGGACTCTGTCTCTGTCCCTTTTCCTGTGCTGGCCACCTGGAGGAGTCCTGCCCCTTCCTGCGTTGAGGCTGTGGAACAAAGGAGCTGGTGGGAATGAACAAGAAAGCTGCTGAGGTGAGTCTTTAAGTGTTTGGTCTGAACCGTCTTAATTTGCATTCAAGTTTAATTACCCTTCATCTTTTCGGGTGCCCACATGGGAGGAGAGGCGTTTGGGCTCCAAGGGTGCTTGTTCCTGCCTCTGAAAGCTCCGTCCACTGTCCCTGCCTGGCTCCTCACCTCCCCCAGCCCCTCCTTCCAGGGATGCAGAGTCAGAGGAGCCACAAGGAGCTACCCCACTCTGACCTCTCCTGCCCCGGGCCCCGCAGGGCCCCAGCCCCACCCGAGTTCACCTCACCTTTCCCAGTCCTTCCAGCTCAGAGGAGGCAGATGGGGAGTAGATGGGGGACAGCTGGGGAGAAAAGCTGTTGGTCATTTTTTATAGCCGTGAGCCAGGGCCTCGACGCAGAAGAGGCAAGGAAGAAAGACAATACGTAAAAGAATAAACAAAAGTTCGAGCCAGAGGGAACTTCTAAGATGTAAGATTTTCATTCGTCCGAAGCAGAGCTCCATGTCACCCCCTCACCCAGCTGACTGTCTTTAGGAATGGTCAGTCAGAGCTGCTTCCTTTCTTTTTGGCAGACTTGTGCCCTCCTACCTCCAACCAAGTTCAAGCTCTCTTTCAAATTTAGCTCAACTTACCCCACTTCCATGGAGCCTTCCCAGGATGCTCCTCCCTGAACCTCAGCGGGACCTTCCCACCTTTCTTGTGGTCTGAGCAGAGCCCTGGTTTGGGCTTCTCTCTGCCAGATGGCACCTTTCCCATGCTGGGCAGGCTAGCCTGAGCTGGAGGAAGGGGGCTGGGGGGAGAGTTCCTCGGAGAGACAGGAAAGGAAGGAGGTAAGGATAGTAGGGCTGAGAGAGGCAGTGCAGAGTAGGAAAGAAGCAGGAAGGAAAGAAAAAGGATGGAGGGAAGTGGGAGGGGAGAGCCAGTCAGCAGCACTTATTGGACTAAATACAGTCCCGGGACAGCAAATAATTGGGGCCTGAGTCAGCAAGTTTCACCCATAATTTCTTAAGCATCTGTCAGGGTACTGCCTCCCCGCCCCCCGCCGCGAGAGGAGCAGCCGCTTCAAAGGGAGTGAAAGCCTCATTTAGCAAATGAGGGGAATGTTTAAAAATAACACCAGGAGTCACCCTCCATGAAGGCAAGGCCACCCCCTCTCCTGCTGCTCTGCACACCCCACCCCCAGTCCAGTAAGGGCTAAAGAAGGGCTTGGAAAATTCACTGGGATGGAGGGACAGGCTGTGACCCCGGGTGACAAGGGGCAGGGTGAGGAGCGGTGTTGAGGTGTGTGGTGGTGGACAGTGGCCTGGCTACCTACAGAGTGTGCAGGCCTCTGGATGCGGGGCGAGGGCCAGGGCTCGCCGTGCGGTGTGAGTGCTATGATGACGCAGGTGTGTGTCCTCACCTGGCAGGAGGGGGTGCCAGGCGGAGGTATGAGAGACACGCACCAGTGTTTCCATAAATGGGAGTGAAATAGCATGTGACGGGTCACATGTGTGTGAAAAGGATGGACAGGTGGATGCCACCGCAGGAATGAGAGCGGGGACCTTCTGGGCCACGGCTGCTGGCACCCTTACCCCTTATCACGTGGCCCAGGGTGGACAGGAACAGCCCAGCCCATTTCCTGTTCGCGGAGGCCTGCTGCTCACCTCGGCACCGGTGGCTGGCCCTGCTCCTTCGGGGACGCGGGTGGCTGAAAACGAACATCTTCCGCCAGAAGTGGAATCTTCGACCATAGCTCACTGGTCCTGCCTTGGGCCTGGCTCGGCCTTTACATGGCTTGCCTTGGTTACACCACCCAACAGCCCCATGAGCAGGTGTCATCCACTGTGGTCCAGGGACAGGAAGGACAAGGCGGAGAGGACAGTGCACATCTGTGTGTGCGCCACGCGAGCCCACCCAGCTCCCTCTCCTCCCAGGGGCAGTTCATCATCAGGGTCTCAGTCCACCGAGGAGAGGCCCTCCGCTCTCAGACCACACAGCACAGGCCGGGCCCTGCTTCCAGACCTGGGGCTCCGCTGAGCAGGCAGCTCTGGAGCTACCTGTTCTCAGAGGATTAAGCTGCTCACAAGAGTGGAGTAGGAGGTGGAGGTGGAGGGGTTGGAAGGCAGGTGTTTAGGCCCTACCGGAAGCCATGGGACCTCTCACACCTGGGCGGGTTGTGCCTATGCCCAGCAAGACCCCAGTCCCTGGCCACACACTCTGGCTCTCGTGGGCTCTGCACACAGAGGATTTGTGTGTCTCAGGAGAGCTTTGGGAACCAGGGAAGAGGTTGCACACGTACTGCCAAGCCCAGAAAGGGAGTGTACTGCCGCCTAAGTACCTGGAAAGCCCCCGCCAGTCTCCTATGGTGACTGACTTCCTGACACACACACTTTGGTTAGGGCTCCAGCCGGGTTCACACCTTGCACCTTTTTCCCCTCCCACGTCAGCACGGCCGCATGTCCTGCTGCCCCCCACCCCCGCCTTTTCTATTTGTCCTGCTAAATAAACTTTGCAGGGCCGCCCCAGGCTCTATCCCTGAGCTCCCAGCCTTCGCTGCCTTGAGCGGGCTGTCCACACCTCTTCATTGCCTTTTCCTCCCAAGTTCCGCCTGCTGCTCCCAGTACTATGAGACCTATTTTCCATACACTTCCTCCTCATCACCATCCTGTCCTTTAACTGTGGAGCATCTTGTCACTGACGGGGTGGTCCTGGGCGGGTCCCACGGATGGACCTTCCTGTGTGTGGGTGGGTGGCACGTTCCCTCCCTTCCTCACACCAGTTCAGGTCATTTCAAATCTTTGCGCTCCAGGGCTGCTCGGCTCAGGGCCGATGACCATCCTGGTAGGACTGCTCATTCTGGACCCAGGGCCCAGTCTGCCTGGACTTTTCCAGCCTTGGAGCCAGGAGGGCGGAGGAAGCTTGGGGAACTTGAGGTGTGGACACCCTGCTATGGAGGCCGGAGAGGCACAAGTGCAGGGAAAGGCTTCCTGTGTACAGCTGTCATTTACTTCACTCATAAAAGGAGACCAGAGCTCAGCCCTGAGGGGTCAGTCAGCTGCCTTAAGAGCTTGTGGCCGGGTCCTTCCCTCCAACGGGCAGCAGGAATCCTCCCCCCAACTTGTTGAGGAAGGAGGACAGTGGCTGGGAGAGGAGCCTGCGAGACAGCACCTGGAAAATCCTAGAATCAGAGTCTCTGTCTGCTTCCTTTACACGTCACTTCCATCACTTTGGGCCAGGGAGGGTTGGGGGGTTGGGCTGCCCCTCCAGCAGGGAGAGGGAAAACCCATCGGGCACCTAACGTATATTTTAAAATAACTTACACGCATAACACCCCCACGCTTCTATTTCTTCATCTCAGATCTGATTATCCGCAGTTCTCTCCCTCTCTCTTTTTTAATAAAAAATTGCTATAAATCTTTTTGTCAGAGAAGATATAAGACGTAGGTTTGCTGGAGAAACTGCCTGGCTGAGTTGTTTTGTAGGCTGTTCGGTGGCTCGTTCAGATTTTTTTTTTTTTAACTCCCTTACAGCTCCAGCTGAATTACAAAGATGAGTAAAGGAAAGTTGTCCCTGGTCGTCATGAAAGGAAGGAGAGAGGCAAGCGGGTTCGAGGATGCCTTACACACGCCTGCGTGGCAGCGCAGTCTGGGTTTGGCTGGTGGAACCACGAGGAGGGACGCGAGATGGCTCAGTGAGAGCCCACAGGGAGGCACAAAAACACCCCTCTGTCGTAAAGGACCTTTGGCTGCACTGTGGGCCTGGAGGAAGTGGGAGGGAGAGGCCTGGGCGGTTGGACAGTGGGAAGCATGGCCGTGAGGCCACCACCATGCTTCTGATGACAGATACACACGGATGGACAGCTCTAAAGGTGGTCATTTGCTGTGAAGTTGCCCCGACACACTCAGCGCGCTGGTTACCAAGGTCACAAAGCATGTTGAGAAAAGCAAATGTTGCCATTGGTGGGGGCAGGGTTGAAGAAAAGGAAAACCCAGTGCTGCTGCCTATGGGACACAACCCCTTGAATGCACGGCCTACAGAGCTTTTGTTCAGCAGGCGCTTAGCAGGAGGACCTGACGGAATGCAGGCTGGGTAGGACAGGTGGAAGGGCTGGGCCTTTGGAAGCTAGCCCAGAAGAGGTGCTATGGAGTGGAGATGTGGGAAAATGGGGTGAGCTAGGGATTCAAAGTAGAGTGTCTTAGGGGATGCTGATGGAGATCTGTTGGAATAAAATGAAACTCCGTTGGGCTTTGATGTGTCTGCTGGTCACCCATGTACAAGCCTTCATTCTACAGACCTTATGGAGGGCAGCATAGCCCAGTGAAAGAGGTTTAGAAGTCTAAGGGTACAATAGATTGCCACTTACTAAGCCAGGGATGATGTACTGTCTCCACTGCTACAGGGATGAAAGGCACAACAACGTACATCCGGGGACATAGAGAATTCTCCACAGATTTTCCCCCTCGACAAAACTCCAGGGAGAGGGCCCAGGTGTTTTCTCCAGCTCCTGCCAGGCCCTTATGAGAACAAGGAAGATTTTTGCCAGCACAACATACATGTGCAAGATACCAACTCCGTGGCCATTCCGTGGTCTCCTCACCTCCTGGAGCTGTTGTGGGAGGAGATACATTTCATTTGTGTTTAATCAAGTCCAGGAGTGCAAAGATCTATGAATCACAGTGTTACATATAAGAATGGATATCACATAAACATGTATACCGTGTATCTGCCTATGTGTATACATGTGCATACATGTGTGCACACATTTATCGGGATTTCAGGCCCACTATTGTTATTAATCTGCTTCAGAGCCCTCAGCCTGGTTTAATATACGAAGTGAAACAGCAGGTCTTGATCTGTCCTTGCCTCCTCCTGCTCCCTGCCTTCTGTCTGCTCTCCAGGACAACACCATGCACATGCCATATTAGATTCCATTTTAGTCCTGTTCTGATAAGCAGGAGATTAAATAATGAATGAGATTCCCATTAGCTCAATTTTTGGGGGCATATTTCAGGCAACCTTTTCCCTTTTTAATCAAATCTGCTCTGTACCGCAGAATATTTTTACATTGATTTGAAAGAAGAGATTTTTTTTTAAGGCCCAGTTCTATTGGCATTCCTGTGTGTCCGGAACTTGGGCCTGCAGAGTATGAGCAAGGTGAGGCTACCGGAGGGCACAGAGTAGAATCTGAAAGTGACACTGTATCGGGACCATAGCTCCACCTGTCTCCTTGCATCCACCTCACCCTTCTCCTCTCTCCTTTCCCGGGCTCCTCTCGGAAGACAGGCTGCTTAGGAAAATTCCATCACACCTATGGTAAGAAGCATGTGCCAAGTGTCAATTTTCAAGAGGCCTCTCTTGCGGAGCTGAAGCCTCTGCCTTTGCCTGAGGAAGACCGTAAGTCACATTTTTCCAGGACCTACAAAGGACCAAGTGGCCGGACATCTAGGCATGTAACGATCCGGCTCCTCGACACCTATATCCACACGCAACTTCTCAGCCACCCTAAGTAAGTATGTGTTTTTCACGAAGGAGCCAGGAAGTCTTGTGTTTCCTTTAGGGAAGGGTGTGAGAGGCTTCTTGCCCACCTCCTGCCTCCACTGTGGGCAGAAAGTATGAGGACTCCATGAAGGTTCAGCAGGTCTGAAGTTATCTTCACACATGCTCAGTGGTTCTCCCAGATTCATAGACATAGAGCAGAGGGAGACCTGGGTTCCTGGCTCTTCTTCCTGCCCCAGGCTCTTCTCAGAATTTCCGCAGCTGCACTAGGCACAGGAGTTATCCTTATTCCCAGGGGAGGGCCAGGGAGGCCGAGGCAAGGCACTCCTCAGTGACTGTCTGCAGCCTATAGATTGTAAGTGAAGATTCATGCTGGGGACTTAGCTCAGTGGTGCTGTGCTTGCCTCACATGTGCAAGGTCCTGAGTTTGATCCTCAATATATATATTTTTTTAAAGTGAAGATTCTGAACTCAGGCCTGATCCCAGCCTGGGGCACAGTCTTCCTTAAAACATGGTCTCTCTTGCTAGGCAGTCCCACAAATAGTTCTTCTTGGTGCACATTCCTCCTTTTGTTCTGTTCTGTGGTTTGTGCTTGGGGTATGGTCCACTGCTCCCTGTCCCTTTCCAGTGGCAGCGTTAGGAAGCCACAGTAACCACATCCTAGTCCTGAATGAGCCCCTCTCTACACAGGACCTCTGGCTAAGTGACTGTGCGAGAAGGCCAGGGGCCTGGGGCAAGGGCCCGGCTCACTCACTGTCCTCAGATGTCCAAAGGGCAGTCATGTGGAAGAAACCCGAGCCTGACCTACATAGCTCATGCGCTGGGAAATGTGGCTGTCCCTAGTGATTTGATTTCCCACATGAATAAACACTTTCCCAGTGGTTCTTGGGAAGGACTGGACCGAACCTGGAACGGGGCTCCCTCTTCTGCCCTCTGAATGGCTTGAGAACCCGGAGCAGGGGTATGAGTGGCGAGGGAGGGTCCTTCCGAGGGGGGCACTGACTCCCACAGAAGGCTGGCTCCTGGAGGCAGCTTCAAGAAGTTGGAGTTGGGAGAAATCTCAGGGCGAGGCAGTCCCCTGGGAGCCGCTTGGGTCCCTGCCCAGGAAAGGCCACAATGGGGGACCCCCTGAGATATAATCGGGGTCTCCATGATGAGCTGGAACCTGTCTCTCCTGCCCCTGACATCCAGCCCACTCTAGGGCACCCTGAGCAGGGCCAGCAGACCCCTGCCTCGAGTTGAGCTGGGAGCGCCAGGCATGCAGGGCCGGAGACCCTGGTTAGCAGAGCTCTGGAAACCAGCTGTCCTTACACCCTGCCTTCCCGCCCCCGCCCTGGGGCAGTTCCCAGAGCTGAACTGGCTGAAGAGGACAGCAGGCAGGGGCAGAAGGAGCAGAACCCTGGATTTGTACCTGAAACCTTCAGGAATTACAGTGCAGCTTCCTGTCTTCCCTCTCTGGGATCCCTCTGTGTCCCCACAAACAGAGCTTGCTCTACAAAGTGACCCCGCACATGCAGGGCCGCAGGGCCACGGGCGCCATGGGTCCCGGCTGAGCTGGGCTCTCTGAGTTTGGCTGCGCGTTCACATGGGATGGGAAAGGCCAATGAGAATGACGGGAGCAGAAGCAGCCCCAGGGCCACTGTCAGGCGGTGACTGGACAGCATGGCCGTCCCTCCCCATCCAGAGACGAGTGAGGTCCCTGGGAGAGCGTGACGTGCAAAGGACAGAAAGAGGAGACGTGAGGAGCGAGTGCAGACCCCACCCCGCCTCCCTGGCAGTCGGGGCTGACACAGTCCCTGGCTAGAGTTCCAGCTCCAATTAATCTCCTCTCTCCCCTGCCTCCTTCCCCCGGCGCTCCTGGAGACAAGGAAAGGAGAGTGTGCCCTTTTGGCTGATGCCTCTGCTGAATTATTTGAGAGGTGAGACTTTTATAAGATGCTTAAAGGGCCAGAGACCCAGGTGTCTCTTTCTAGACACGAAAAGGTTAGATCTGCAGGCAAGTGGGCAGCCCCGGCTTCTCACCCAGCTCCTGCCTGTGCTGCTAGGACCTTAGGGAGACTCCAACATGGGGCTGAGCATGTTTGTGTGCTCACGGACACATGGGATCCCTGCAATGCTGTGCCAGCTCGTTTCCCCATATGTGTGTGTGCACATACATATTTGCGAGCCACACACAGGGGCATACAGTTTTGCCATGTGTATGCTCGTTGGGGGATGGATATGGTGTCTTGAAGGCTGTTTGCCCAACAGTTGCATTCTGTGGTGGAGTGAATCAGATATGAGTTATCAGGTATATCTGTTTAAATCCTACAGACCACACCAGGTCCAGACCCATCAGAAGTCTCCGAAGCCCAGAGGACTTCTGCCTGGTGATCCCAGGCAGAACGGTAACCAAGGGTCCAAAACAAGCAGCAGCCAGCAGCATGGCCCTAGGGACATAAGGCCTGGCCGAGCAGGCAAGTGACCGAGGTTCCCCCACCCCTTCACCAGCACCTTCACTGGCTGATCCAGGGTGCTGGTCGTACCTTCCTGCTAGGAGTCCTGACTGACCAAGGCTTCAGTTCTCAGCCACTGTTTCTCCCTTAGAGTCTGTTGTCCGTTCCAGCTACCCGGCACGAGATAGAAAGTCCTCCTTGTCCACCTCCTCCACAACCAAGTCTCGATCTTTGAGCACCCCTTCTTTTCCATGTGTTCCCTTCATTTCTTTCATGCACTTACTTGCTTCTGAAAGACTGATCGATGCGAACTGCTGTCAGCCAGGCACGGGAACGGGAAAATGCACAAGCACACACAACCTTTGGTTCTGGACTTCAACCCAGTTTTATTCCAGTTTACCAGAAATTCACTGGGTGCCTAGGAGGTAGGTATTGAGAGCACACTGCTGGAAAAGCCAGATATGCTTATAGCGTAGTTATGAAACGGAGTCTTTGCCACCGTCTGAGGATACCGAGAGTCCCCTGGGTGGAGTTCACAGACACACATACCCGCTCCAGTCAGAGCGGAACCTTCCTGGACCCAGAAGCAGCACTGTTCTTGCCCTCACCTCCATGGTCCTCGTCCAGCTCTGGGTTTTCGTTGCATGTGGAGGACTGGATGCATGAGTGTACGGATGGGTGGATGGATGGACAGCCGGCTGGGTGTGACTTCACACTCGGCTCTCTTAAATTGGGAATCACCTGGGTCAGAAATCAGTGTTCAGTGGTGGTAGTGACACTCACTGCCTGCCTGTGGTCACACCCGCCTGTGGGGGCTGGGCAAAGGGGGCTTCCTTCTCAGCCCAGGCTGTGCACACGCATTATTGGCTTGATCTTCAATCATGCCTTTTCCAGCTAGCTGCTCCTGTCACAGCACATCTTGTTAGCCCTGGAGGCTCAATGAAATGGAAATTCATGTTTAAATTTAAAAACAACATATTGACCCTGGGAGCCAGCAATGTCTACATTTTTAATAACTTACTCAGAATGAAGGCTTGGATGAGCATGCGTGTTTCTTTGTGTGTGTGTGCCTGAGTGTGTTCATGTGTGTGTGCACATGTGTGCTTTGCGGCATGCATTCTGTGTTTATGTAAATGTTCACTTGTGTTAGTGAACATCTGTGGGTGTGTGGGGAGTGCGGGGCATCAGGATTTGCACCGGAACCCTGTGGAGAAGGCTGCGTAAGGGCATGTGTCTGGTGTGTGGGAAAGGTTGATTCGACTAGGATGTGTTGTGCAGAAGGACTGAAGACAGATGGACATGAAGAGAAAAGAAGACAATCTTGTTTCCATTGCTCCAGGCTTCTCAGCTCCTGTGACATCTACTCAGGGAGTCTCTCTTTAGTTTGAGCCCCCGATCCATATGACTCCACAGATGAGTTATGGCAAAAATCCCAGCTGATCAAAGCCAGCTGGGTCCCTAGAGAGCATTCTGCACCCTGCTAACTTGGCAGAACTAGCATCAGCCCCTTGGAACTGTGCTTTTCCCCTTGGTAAATCTCACAGCCTACCAGAACACCAGGCCCGTCTTCTGGAGGCTCCTGTCTTCTTCATGTGTGGTACAAAGGAAGAATGATCTGACTGTCTGGAGATCTGAGATCTGGCCCTGCCTCTGACCAGCTGTGTAATAGAGCTAAGTGTCTATGTCCTCTGTAACCCTGGCCTCCTTGGGAGGACAAGCGTGGCACACAGAAGCCTCTAAAAGCCTCATCCCAAGAATCTGTCCAATGTGGTGTCATGATCTCCATTCTCCCTCCCTGTCTTATCACGTCTTCCTGTTCTAAGCACAGTCAGTGCCAGGTCACTGACATTTCTTCTTCTGCTTTGCAACCCGGTACAACACAGATAAACATCAAGACATGGCAAGGGCTCCACGGACACTTGCTTACGAGTGAGAACAGTATGATGCCAGTTTCCAGTTTCATATCGCTCTACTCATTCATCCATCTACCCACCTACTCATCTGTCTATCCACTCATCTACCTATGCATGCATCCACATGCCCGTCTACCCGCTTGCCTACCAGTAGATCCATTCTACAAGTATTCCTTTCTTTCCTACTATACTCAGAGATGTAGAAGAGAGTTTTAGTTGTGAAGTGCTTATAGCCTAAAAGGAGAGAGGTATGGAGTGCAAAGCAGTTCAACAAAGGACACAGCTTTGTGACAAGGGTGAGAGGGGAGAGAAGATGCAAATACGTCATGCATGTCCTCATGGTAGGATCAGGAAAGGTGTTGTGAGAGACGGTGGCTAACCTGAGCCCAGTGGAGTCCCGTGGAAGAGGAGAGAGTAAAGGAGGGTGGGAGGGCAGGGCAAAGACTCTCCCAGAGGTGGCCATATGGAAGGCATTGTTCTGCAATAGTGAGTCACCTGACTGGGTAGAGTCCCATGACTCCCTTAGGCATTGTAGTGGAGGAAATGCGGCCCAGTCACCTGCTAGCGGCCTAGAGTATGCCCTGTCCCCATGGTCACACAACTCCCTTCTTACTGCTAGGAGAAAAGCAGAAAGGCACTACTACTTCTCTTTTAGAGATGGAGAAGTTTTCCCAGGACAGTTGTATAAACCACCCAAGGTCTCACAGCTAGTTTGTGGCAAAGTGGGGCTGGAGTCCAACTTTCCGCATTCTTTGACATGAGGGAGATTTTCTTTTCATTTATGGGATTAGAAGTCATCTAGAAAGTTTTTTTTTAAGTCTTATTTTTAAATTTCTTGAGAAGTAGGAAAGGGTCTTCAAGCTCTTTGTCTCTGTTACCTGTTGAAATGTGACACAATGCCTTGGCAGTTTTCCCTTAACATCCTGCTATATGTGGAGCCTGACGATTTCCACCATTGAATGTGACAGGCTGGGAAGATTAAAAAGAGGAGTTAAACTAGCAGCAGTTGGAGATGAGGAAAAGTAGCACATTTATGAATAATTTCAGCTGAGTCCTCACAACGCGACACTCCCTGGACAGAACACATTCATTATCTTATTTGCCACGACTACTGCAATATTAGTGATTTGTTAGTGAATCAATTATTAATTCACACAGGAGAACGAGGCTCTGTCACTTAACTCTTCTCTGAACAGTGGGCACAGGGTGGGGCAGGGAGGGGGACCAGCCAGATTTAACCTTCATTTGCTTGTTTGGTCTTTTCCAGAATGTGGAAGGACATCCTATGGTGGTGACAAGAGGGTGAGTAAAGGAGCCGGGGAGGCGTGTCTCATGCCCCTCAGGATCCTGAATAAGCCACAGATCTCTGATATACCAGAGAAAGGTAGAGCTCAGTGGTCTTTTGGAGCTATTTGAGGATGGCCACCCACCCACCCACCCATCCCTCCACCTATCTTTCCATCCATCCATCCACCCTTCCGGTTTGTTCCCTGGCACTTGAACTATCTGACTGAGATGAGTATCTTTTGCCCGAAATGCTCTGCCCTTCTCCAACCCCTGCAGACCTGCCTCCATTAGGCTCCAGCCCCACTTCTACCTCCAGGAGCCCCTTACTTCTCCAGTCCTGCTGCCCTATCCCAGGACCCCACAGCCTTTAGCTTCGCCACTCAGTTGGAAGAGCTTGTTGACTCAGCCCTGGATCCTCCCGGGTATGTTGGCACTGGCCTCACACTGCCTGGTCTGCTCTTTATGCAGGAAGAATCTGGTGCCCTACCCAAGACACCCTGAGTCAGAATGCTGGGGTCTTGGAGTCAGCCTTTTATGAGAGGACTCAAGGCGTCCCCGGGCATGCTGCCCCGTCAGCCTGGGAGGTCCTCCATCCCCCCTGGGAAGCCGGAGGGCTCAGGACTCTGGCACATCAGCCCACTGAGTGGCTGGGCTTTCCCTCCCTCTCGTCTGCTCACTCCCTGTTGCACCTGCTCTGTGTCGAAGAGGCAGAAATGCGGGCTCAGAGCAGGGCAGGTGCAAATGCTAGGGGTGGCAGCATCTTCCGGGGAACAGCAGAGAGGATGGGGAAGGGAGGCGAAAGGAGAGAGGCAGACAAGGAGGGGAGAAAGGGGGATGAGAAGCAGGTTGAAAGAGAATGAAAGACATAGGATAGTAAAAAGTAAGGGGGAAGAAAGTGAAAGAAAAATATTATAGAAGCAAGAAAGGAAAGGATGGAAGGAAGAAGGAAGGAAAGAAGAGAAACAAAAAAAGAAAACAAAGAATAGAGTCTCTCCACCTCCTGTGAAGCTGCCCACAAATCCAGGGCCCTGTCAAAGCTATAGTTTCTCCTTGTGGTTTGTGGGCCCTGAAAACGGCTGGGCTGGAGGCAGATCCAGCTGAAGCTGGGCCCGGGCAAATGTGCCCATCGTAGGGATGGCACAGTGATGCCCGGGCTGCACCCTGACCCTCTCTCCCCACAGGCGCAACTGTCCCTCAGCTGGCCCAACATCGCCCAGTGCACATCTCCCCAGTGCACCGTCCAGCAAAACGTGACAGTGCAGCCCAGTGACGTCTCCTGTTGGCCAAGTGATGCTGCTCCATGGGGCAACCTGTAGGGCATCTGTGGGGGCCCAGGGAGCCGCATCTTACAGCCTCTGACCAGCAGCTAGAACCACCTATCAGGAGAGGTCTTGTCACGAAGCCCAGTGACAAAAGGAGAAGCAGAGCCAGCAGGATGGGAGAGAACAGCATCCTTCACAGACCCACGGCGCCGAGTCCAACCCAACCCGGGCCAAGCCCCACCCAGGTGTCCAGACGCACCGCCCACCCTGCTGAGCCTCTGTCCTGAAAGTGCCTTCAGGTAGGGGCTTGCCAGAAACTTACCACTCTTCCAAGGCAAAAGTGCTCTGCTCTAAGCCCCAGCTGTGCTGCCTCTTCTATTCTTTTCTGTCCTTTCCCCACCAAGCTTGAAGTCCAGGTGATTGGGAAGCTGAGCAGTCCCAGTACTGAGCTCTGCTGGCAGTAATTACTGCTGGATAAATAAACCAGAGGGAGGAGGCTGTCGAAAAATCTAATTACTATGCAACACAGAGTTTTCAACCTTGGTCAAGTACAGGTAGATCTGACTCACACAGGAGCATGCCACAAGTCCTGCTACTTCCTCCTGGTGCTGGCCTCCCCCGTGGCTCGGCCCTTTCCTATGCAGGACCAGGCCGCCCCTCTCAGCCTGGACTCTCTGAAGCAACCCACTGCCTCAGTTCTGTAGAACCACAGCATCTGCAAAGTGGAAGGGACTCTGCGGATTGCCCAGAACAACCAGTGAGGAAGGACCCAGAAGGTTTGGGTTCTGGCTCCTTTCACTGTGCGACCGGGGTCCAATTCCTTGGCCTCTCTTTTTTTTTTTTCCCTTTTGGAGTACAGGTCTCACTTTGTAGTTCAGGCTGGCCCTGAGCTCACTATGTAGCCCAGGCAAGCCTCGAACTCAGCAATCCTCCTGTCTCTGCCTCCCGAGTGCTGGGATTACAGGGGTGAGCCACCACGCCCGGCACTGTGGTATGCGGTATTGATGGCTGGTGGGCGTGAATCTCCACGCCCAGCATTGTATGTGGTTTCCGGGGATCGAACTCAGGACCTTGCGCTTGCCAGGCAGGCGCAGGAACCACTGAGCTAACCTTCCGGCCCCACCTTGGCCTCTTACATTTTCCAAAATAACAGGTCCTCTGCTGCTCTTTGAATTGCTGAGAGTCGTAACGGTAATACTAAAGCACTGCAAAGCACAGTTGAAACAGGAGGGCGATCACGGACCAGTGTTTTTCAAGGAGAGACTAATTCTCAGCGACGTCTAGGAGCTGGCCCAAGGCTCGCAGCTCCTCCTATCGTGGTGTGGGTGCCTGTCAGTGAGCACATGTGTTCCTGGAGGCCAGGCTTCTGTCCCAGCGAAGGCTGGCACCATGACAATCCCTTCAGGAACACTCAGGCATCGCTTCATGCTGCTCTGTGTCTAGAGGAGACCTGGAGCACGCAGTGGGTGGGTGTGGGAGGGACAATAGGGAGGACGTCCGGTTTCCCTTCACATGGCTGTGGCTTGAGGGTCCAGCAGGGTGCTCCCACGTATCGGGCTCTGCCTCCCTAAAGGCCAGGCCATTGTCCTGTTCCTTTTTATTTCCTTAGCGCCTAATGCAGGGCCTGGCATCCCGGAGGAGCTCAATTAAGGCTATAGGATAAAGGGGCCAACATGTAATAGCACTGGTTTTACTTTTCTGTGTTTCATTACATAGGTTTATACATGAACTACTTGTAAGTGATGTAGCTACATTTCTCTACAATGATTCCACAAGTGTCTTTCTGGTTACAACTCAAGAAAGATGTCACAGGGAGGGCGTTTTTCCTTCTGGAATGTTCTATTTAGGGAGCCATTGGTGCTCTGTGTCAGGAAAAGAGGCAGAGGAGATGGGAACTGAGTTGATACACATGATCTGGGGGAGAATTCACCTGGCACCTGCTTCAGGTAGCAGGAAGTTCCTGGGGTACAGGCCAGACTCTGCCCTATGTCCTGTCCCCACGGGTCAAGCAGCCAGTTGGGGGCTGAGAGAAGACTAGCAATCTTCAGGGGCACCCTAGGGTGCCCAGGGTCACCCCCTCCACGGGAGATGGAGCACACTGTACACTTGGGGGGTCCTAGAGGACTTTTGAAAAGGCAAAGAGAATCAAGTCTCGTGGGCTGTTTACTCCTCTGCTTCACTCCTGGGTCTCAGCCAGCCAGATCCCCAAATGAGGGTCCTGGGGGAGAAATGGAGCAGCTCTGGGTGGTACGAGGTGACAGGAGGGGCGCCCTCTCTGAAGGACCCACAAAATGGCCGCTCCAGAGTTCCTGGCAGCCGCAGCCAGTCACCAGGCAAACCACCCACTCTTCTATCCAGCCGCACATGGAGCATTGTGCCCTTGACGCCTCCCGAGAAGCCCTAGCGGGGGGAGCGTGGGCCCCCGATACCCGAGCCCCGCCCTGGGGTGACCATGGCTTGGACTCGCTGCCAAGCACGGAACACAGTGCTGCAGGGCAGACTCCCATCCGGGGCCAGAGAAGCGGGCCAGACCCGGAGCTGGTGCCCTGGGAGCGCACATCGCTACCCCAGCCCTCGATGGCCCTGTTTCTCTGGGCAGCTACTTGAGTCTCCGGCCCGCTTTCTTTTTCTGGCAGAAGGATGTCAGCTCTCGCCTCGAGAAGGGAACGAAACAGCAAGCGGAGTGAGCAGGGAGAGGCAGGGAGCGGGATCCTCTGGAAGGCTCCGTCCGTGTAGGCGGTGGGGCAGGAGTGGCTTCAGAGGGAAGCGTGGTACCGCTGAGCCCAGGTGTGGGATGCTGGGGACCCTGGGACGGGTGCCCCGTGTTTGCCTCCTGGCTACAGGCCACAGTGGGGAGGGGCACTGACATTTGCAGACAGCACAGCCTCTGCCGAGGAGCTGGGGACAGGGTTTGTTTCCCGAGGACAAGGCTGGGGCCTGGGCAGGAGTACGATGGCTGCACCAAGTGGACAGAGCAGGGATTCCTGAATCTGGAGGAGGGAATGTTCTGAGCCCTCGAAGCCAGACACGCCCATCAACTCAGCACCCGCCTGCAGGCACCACATGGCCTCACCTTTCCCCAATCTGAAGGCACATCTTACTGTCCTGTTCCTACTCATGTAAGAATTGCACTTGAATTTGAGACATTCTAAGTCCCTTGGCCAAAGTTCCTTCCTTCCTCATTTCTTCCTTTTTTTGGTAAGTATTTTTAATGTTTATTTGTATAAAAATTTATATAAATGAAGCACGTAAAGCAATAATTCAAGTCACAAGGCCTCAGGAAACAAGTTTAGGTTATTCAACTTTTTACAAGTATAAATGTATTAGCTGAACATGGTGGCATCTGCCTGGAATCCCAACACTCAGGAGGCTGAGGCAGGAAGATTGCCACGAGTTCAGTGCCAGACAGGGCTATGTAGTAAGAGTCTGTTTCAGGAAAAAAGAAATAATTGTGTTAGCTTTCCCATTGCTGGGACAAATTACCCGACACCCAGGATCTAAAGGGAGAGAGTTTTATTTGGCTCGCTGTCGCAGAGGGCTCGGGCTATGGTCGGCCACTACAAGGCACAATCATCATGGCAAAAGGGTATGGTGTAGCAAAGCTGCCTAGTTCATGGCTACTGGGAAGCAGAGCGGAAGGAAAACAGACATGGGGAAAGAGATGGCACTCCCAACCTCCTGGGTCTCTAAAACACGAGTCTGTGTCCTTTATAAAATTGAGCATGATTTAGGAACAATGGAGGTTGAGTCTGAAAAATTTACTGAGAGAAAGACAGCTGCTGCTTAGAGACAGAGGGGAACTGAAAGATGGGTTGTCCCTGCTTCTTCCTTTCTCC